>JANRGW010037254.1:0-35996 GCA_024733675.1 Psilopsiagon aymara
TTGTAGTTCTTGTAATGCTCACAACCGTGGCGCAACAAAGACCAGACAAGGCTTTTTTTTCCTTTTCCTTTTTAAGTTTATGAGTGTGATAGCATCTTCTGTAGTGAACTGCTTAATTCTTCCTGCTTCTAAATGTGGTGGTTATATTGAAAAGATTTAAAAGACAAAATAGAGGAAAAATCTACAAATGAACAAAAGAGCCAGGACAAATCTGGAAAGTGAAACTGTGTGTATGAGAGAGCGCATCGTGTATGCCCTTAAATGCAGGAAGGGGAACTTCAATTGTGAGTATGTGTGTGTGCACAAAGTCAGAATGAAATGTAACTGGTATTTGTGGTTCTAATTCTTTTAGAGATGGTGGAGCCAGGACAAGATCTGTTGCTTGCTGCTTTGAGTGAGAGTGGAATCAGTCCAAATGACCTATTTGATATTGACTCTCCGGATGTGGTTCTTGCAACTCCAGCACCAACTCCAGCTGTTCAGCAGGTTAAAACAAGAACATAGGTGTTTGCTATAGGACAGAAGAGCTTCTACCTGATGTACTGGGGGTGGGGCTGGAGGGAGTGTCCATGGCAAATAGTTAATGAATGTGGAGTTTTCATGAATTTCTTGCTTCATAGTACTGAGATTGGAAAATGACTTGTTAATTAATTTTAAACTTCTGTACAAAAAAAGCACTCTGAAATGCACCATTTAGGTCAGTATAAACATAAATATACTTAACTTCTGAGCATTAAAGGGTGGCCTGCTGTCATGTATCCATGGAGAACTCTAATATCACTGGAGTCTAACTGCTCTCCTATGAAATGTGTGAAAAAAGTGTAATACAATACAGCGTTTAAGCTCCATGACAGCATTCAGTTATTTCGTAATTGACTGTTTCAGCCATAGACTGGGAACAGCAGTATGCTTAACAGTGATATCACAAAGCTAATTACATTTTTACCACAGTTAACTAACGAAGTGTTGTACGTTTAACTTCTCTGGATGTGAAATTGACCTCTTGCTGATCTTTATTTTCAGTGAAAACCTTTGTTAACGGGCACAGTTGAGGACTTCCCTGTTCTGTGGGTGGATATTTACTCTTCAGGTTTCTTTCCCTGCTAATATTAAAGTTTCCTGATGCTTACTTTCTTTCCTCTGCAGTCAGTGCCACTTAGCGCTTTAGAACTAGGCTTGGAGACTGAAGCCACAGCTGCTGTGAAGCAAGAGCCAGAGACTGTATCAACTCCAGCCTTATTAAATGTTCGGGTAAGGACTGGTACTTCAAGGTTTTATATGTGTACTTGTGGTGGGTTAACCTTGGTGGGGCATCAGGTCCTATTTCACTCCCCCATCCTCAACTGGATGGGGGAAAAGTGATGCAAGACTTGTGGGCCGAGATAAGGACAGGGAGATCAGCAGTTCATGTCACGGTCAAAAGAAACTCGACTTGGGGAAATTAATTTATTGACAGTTGTCACTGGAGTAGGATAATGAGAGCTGTGTCTCTGCTGCTACTTCCTCCTCACTCTCATTCCCTGGTCCAGCAGCTCCTTCACAAACTGTTCTAACATGGATCATGCTCCCAGACCATGGTTCTCCACAAACTGCCTCATTATGGGCCCTTCCCATGGAGCATGGTCCTTCAGGAATGTACTGTTCCAGTGTGGGTCCCTCCATGGCTGCCAGTGCTGCCAGAAAACCTGCCCCTCTCCATGGGATCATGATGTGCCTGAAGGACATGCATCTGCTCTGGCATGAGGCCCTCCATGGGCTACATGTGGACAGCCTGGAGCGCCTCCTTCCCTCCTTCCTCGCTGACAGTGGAGTCTGTAGAGTTGTGTTTTCTCGCATGCTCTCACTCCTTTCTCCCAGTTGTTGATTGCACAGTAGTTCTTCCTCCCTTGTTAAATATGTGTTGTGGTTTAGACCCAGCCGGTAACTCAGCACCACACAGCCACTCAGTCGCAATCCTCCTTCCTTCTGGGCAGGACGGGGAGAAGAATCAAAAGAATGTAAATCCCACAGGTTGAGATAACAGTTGAATAACTAAAGAGCCATCTGTTACTGCTACTAATAATGATGATAAGTGGAAGAAGAGGGTGAGAGAATATAAAACTAGAAGGGAAGAGGAAAAAAACCCAATAAACACAAGTAATGCACAATACAATTGCTCAGCACTCGCCGACCGATAACCCAGCCTAGCCTGAGCAGCCATCAGCCCCTTCTGGGTAACTCCCTCCAGTTTCTATACTGAGCATGACAAGCTATGGTATGGAATACCCTTCTGGCTAGTTTGGGTCAGGTCTCTTCTCCCTCTCGGCTTCTTGTGCCCTTCCTTGCTGGTAGAGTATGAGAGACTGAGAAGGCCTTGATGGGGATAAGCGCTGCTCAGCAACAGCTAAAACATTGAATGTCTTATCAGCACGTTCTCAAGACTAAAGCCTAAACACTGTACTAGCTGTGATGGGTTCAGCCTTGACCAGCTGTGGGTTCATTTTACAGAAGGTTGGAACTGGCTCTATTGGACGTGGGGGAGGCTTCTGGCATCTTCTCACAGAAGCCACCCTTACAGCCTGACCTTGCAACATAAACCCAATACAGTGTATTAGTGAAATGTAATGGGAGAGATGGGACTGTAAAGTGCTAGGTGGCCATCATCTCAATTCTACTTCTCCTGAGACTGTGAAAGCTTAGCAGTTGTGAAGATAGAGTATGTATTTGAAATTCTCCTCAGCATAGGGTCCCTGTACCTGCAGTACTCATGTCTTGTACCTAAGCAATGAAACCTGCATCCTATTTTATATTTCCTTTAAAATGTAAAAATAGCATGCAAAACCAGATGTGGCAGTGCATTGATAGACACTCCTTGTTAAGACTGTTGCACCATAAGAGAATTATTCTTAACATCTTCAGCATGTTATAGGAAGACATTTCTTATTACAAGTGTCTTAAAACCTGGTGACTCCTGTCCTCTAGATGAAAGGTTGCTAAAGTCTGCTCTTTTTCACTGTCTTCTGAAAATTTCCTGTTGTTTTTTGTTGCTAGCAACCACCATCCACCACAACCTTTGTGCTGAATCAAATAAATCAGCTTCCAACTTTGGGGACTACACTAGTGATGACAAAAACAACACCTGTTACAACTACAAGGCAGACTATCACTGTAGCAAAAATCATTCAGACCAGCACAACTACTCGTCCCTCAGTTGCAGCACCAGCAGTTCGCAATGCCTTGACCACTGCACCTTCAAAGGACCAGATTCAGCTGAAAGATCTGCTAAAGAACAATAGTCTTAATGAACTCATGAAATTGAAGCCACCTCCTAATATTGCCCAGCCAGTAGCAACTGCAGCAAGTGAGTTTTCCTTTTAATTCATGTTTTTTTTTGACAAATAGTTATATAAAAGAATGTGAAGGTCTTTGCACATCTTGTATTTTCATTGATCAGTAGAAAATCACAGTAAAATGTCCAGAAAACCTGATAAATTCTGTTCTAACTGGAATACTGTTAGAATTCAGGGTGAAGTGGTACAGAAAGGCTTTTAAAAATAACTAAGCTCTTGATTTACTGTAAGGAATGAGGAAGATTTACATTTTTAGACTGCAGTTGGCAAATTGGTAAAATTAATTTGTGAACATTACTGAAGTTGATGTAGCTATCTTGAGTCTACATCACTTTCTGTTCTGCTGTAGAGTTGCTGTGGAACTATGACAAATTAGTACTTTTTTCCACTGTCTCTAAGATATACTGATCTTATAGGCGGGATTGGAAGTAACCTATTTTTCCATATGCAGATAGAGCACGCAGTAGATGAAGCTGTCTGTTAGGACTGAAACTGAAAGAAGGATGTGCCTGTATTTCATTGCTTTCTGTTATGGAGTGATTGTCAAAATTGAGACACCAACTAAAGCTGGGGTGGGGGGTGAAGGAGTGAGGAAGAGGAGGGGGGAGAAGGTTTTATAGGACTGACTTATCCCCTTGGTGCTAAATGAAAACTCACAGGAGTGATAACTAGTAGATAACATCAGTGCACAGTAGCTGTTGTAGTGGCACAGCTGCAGAAAGTAGTTGAATCTGTAGCTTCTGTATTAAGTGAAAAGGAGGCATGTAACTTCTAGAACTGCATTTCTGTTCTTATTTGTGTCCTTGTGTTTCTGGATCTTTCTCTGTGGTTATAAAAACCCAAATGCTTGTAGAAAATTCAAGGGCAGATCAGCTTTGGAAGGCACCATGGTCTTTTCACATAATTCAGGCAGCAGGAGTTCTAGATTGTAAAATTTTAAGAAGGTAAATTATGCAGCTTCTTTGAGGGAAACTTTATTTGTGTGATTGTCTTAATTGTTTTTTAGGGACAATTATGCTGAATTTATGACATGCATTGACTGTCAAAGTGATGGAAATTTGACAGCTGCTCTCAATGTTTTACGTCTCCCCTTGTGTAAATTGTTTTAGTTCTGTATAAACCCTATTGCCAGATGCTTCCAAATGTGAAATGTGACAGAGGACAGGAAAGTTAATAAATTGTCTTATTGAAAGATCCTGCTATAAACTTTAAACAACTGAGTCCAAAGTGTTGACTTTTTGTTTTGCAGATGTAATTGTAGTTTCTCCTGAGGTGGTAAATGCCACTAGATCAGGTAATCTCATTTCTGTTGAAACACTGGTTCATCATGGAACTTCAGAGGCTGCAAGGTGGACTAATTCTAAGTATTATGTATAGATTTGGTCTAGGTCTGAATTATTTCAGTATTGAAGCTAATACACAACTGGTCGCAATATCACTGTTGGATGCAGTGGTGTTGCATGGGAAGCTTCTTCAGTCAAAGCAGTAACCGGATTCAACTCCTTGCTGAGATACTTTTTAATTTGGACAAATATAGTAGCACACTGATGTTTTAAGAATACAAATAGATGTTTTAACTTTCTCTTACTGTTTATTAATAGAGAAGAATGTGAATTGGAGGCAATTCCTATAAAACACAGCTTTTATTTTGCAGCTGATATAAGCAATGGTGCTGTGAAGAAGGAGGCTTCCACGAAAGAGGTAGCAAGAATATGGATAAATGATATTAAAATGAGAAGTTTTTCCCCTACTATGGTAAGTAGTAGAAATAGTTAATTTGCCAAATGTATATTTTACTGGCCACAACTCCCTGTGACTAATTTTGGTAGTTACTCATATCTGCCTTTTGTGGGGTGAAGTTAACCGAGTGCATCTGTTTGTTCATAAGGTTAGTTTCTCCACTAGATGGATACTTGGCTAAATGATTAAAACCAACAGCTGTGTAGAGCAGGCTACCTGTATAATAAATGACAATTCCAAGAAATTATTGCCCTTAACAGAACCTCATCATGTGGATAAAGGGTGTGCTCAGTGCACGCTGATAAGCATATCACTTTGTGATGTAAGACATCTTTAAAAATATCCCTATTCATGTGACTAGAAATGAGGAAGTCAGAAGACTTTCTCTAGCATGGCTGACCTGGTCAGTTTGATTCAAGATGTAATTTGAGCGCGAACACTATAAAATGCTAACTTATCGATCAAGATGACAGTTTAAAATGGATAACACTCGGATTTCAGAGAGTACTGGATAGAACTGTGGTTACTGTAACTGTTCCCTGAAGCTGTGAAATTACGTAATGAATGCAGACGTGCAGGAGACTCCATGGGAGCACTTGAAAGTTGGGTTTTGGCCATTAACTGTTGTGCTTTCAAGGCAGTTTTCTTTAAGTCAGTTTGGATTTAATATGCTGTAAGAAGCGTTTCTTTTTTCACTCCTCTTATATGAGTTTGGAATACTTTCCTTGTTAAGGAAAGGAAGTTCTCCTCCTGTGCGTCATTAAAGGGTTGTTCAGAGTGTAATATCTACAGTTGGGTCTAGTTTTCCCAGCTGCTCACTGGTTCACATAGTACGTGTGTTAAAACATTCAAATGCAAGTTTGTGCTCATTTCATATGTTAATTCGCAGAATATAGAGTATGAGCAATGTGCTGTTTGACTAATGCACGTGTTTCTCTGTTGTAGAAAGTGCCAGCCGTAAAAGAAGAGGAGGAACCTGAGGAAGAAGATGAAGAAGAAATGGGCCATGCAGAAACTTATGCGGAGTATATGCCAATAAAACGTACGACCTCATGTTTTTTTTTACATGAAAAGGCTGAAATGTTTTGTGAGCTCATTTGTTGCTCACTCTTCTGCAGTTACTAGCACCAAAAACCAGATAGGTTACTACTGAATCAAAGGAAAATGACCTGGATTTGTTGTGGGTTTTTCTAGAAGATTTTTCTCTCTTATAGTATTTTGGTTTGGAAGGTATGCAAATTTCTTTAATAGAAAAGGCGTTCTTTAGTGTATCTTTGAGCAGTACTTGCTTCAGAAACATGATTTGTGAGCTCTTTCTTTACCCATGTAAAGATGGTGTGTGCCTCAGCACAGGGAATTTTGCAAAGGAATTAAGTGGTCACTTAAGAATCTAGTTTGAGTTTTCTGGTGTACCCAAAGCACATTCTTCCTTCGTTGTTCCTGACTGACTTTAGAGCTGTTTAAAACAAAAAAGTGAGTATTTTACTGCTGTTAATGGCCATCTCCTCTTTATTTTTTCTCCTCTTTATTGTAATGAGTGACAAAAAGCTGTTATCTTGTTTCATAGGTAAGTGGCTGACCTACTGTAAAAGCAAGGCAAAAAATTTTGTGTGGAGTTCGTAGCTAAATGGTTAATTTTTATTGTCACTGATGAGCTCTGTCAGCAATTAAACCATGTCTGGTCTCAATCTTTTCTCATACTGCTTAAAACCAGTACTATATAAATAGAGTGAAGAATGTTGCTTTTGTGATTCTGGCATCTTGGGGCTGCCTCTGGCCTTTTGGGAAGGCAAGGTTCAGACTGTTTTTTCTCAAACATGTCAAGTACACAAATACTTCAATTTTCTGTAACCAAATTTTATCTAGTTTCATAAAAATTAGGGGAAGGTGGTGAACATAGAAACAAATCTAAGATAGCAGTTCTTCAGATTCAGGTTAATGCATTCCTTTATGTGATGCAGTTTAACTCTTGACATACTGTTGCAACACAATGTGGTGGTTCTTGCCTTTGCAACAGACAGTTGTAATTTGTTTTGGTAAATCTAGTAATGACAGTACTGTACTATAGTTTCATCTTCCTTCTTCCTTTTCAACCAGTAAAAATTGGTCTACGTCACCCTGACCCAGTAGTGGAAACCAGCTCATTATCCAGTGTAACTCCTCCTGATGTGTGGTACCAGACGTCAATATCAGAAGAAACAATTGATAGTGGCTGGTTGTCAGCTCTGCAGCTTGAAGCAATCACTTATGCAGCCCAGGTACGGGAGACATTAGTACAGCTTAAAAGCTAACATAGAATTTAAGAAGAAAACCTGTTCTCTGACAAGTGCAGCTATGTCAGTTTTATAAAGCAATAAGAGCTTAAAGGTTTGAGGTGCATTAGAAGGCATCAGGTAAGCTTCAGATAAATGTGAGGAGGTAAGCTTCAGATAAATGTGAGGTAATGCACCTAGAAAAGCTTTGTCTAAGCCACTTCCATGATGCTGATCTCAAACTGTCTTAAAGTGCAGGAAGGACCTCTTAGTCATTACTTTTATCTCTCTGGAATAACTTAATGGCTGCAGTAGCAGCTGGTTAGGAAAGTCAACACTGGCATCACTGGGACAGGCTTGGAGAGCAAGACTGGGTGTTATTTTGCTTCTGTATTAAATAAACTTCAGTGGCCCACATGAGATGTTGTCCTTGCAGCACTGTGTCAGAGAGGAAGGTGGTGGTTAGAAGACAGATAAAATGGTCACAGGAGGCAATAAGGTGCCTCATGAGAAGACTAATGAGGCTGGGGCACTTTGGGCTACAGAGGAGAAAAATTAAGGGGCATGAAATCTAGTTTTATATAACCAAGAAGGCAGTGAAATCCCACAAAGAAAGAACAAAGCAGAACTTGGTGAAACTGCTAGGAAATCGATTAAAATGGGTAGAAGAATACATCTTCACATAGGCAGTGGACATCTGGGTTTTGCTGCTACAAGAGGCTGTGGAGGGGCATACGAGTGGGTTAAAAAAAGGCATTCAGTGTAGTAGTAGGCACTAAAAGAACTACAGGTGTATACAACAGTTTTGCAGCAGTTGTAGGTGCTGAAGGGGATAGTGGATCACATAAAGCAGTCCATAAGCTTATATGCTCTCCCTAAATAAAATCCTTTCTGCTGTCAGGAGGCTGCTTGGCTGGGTGGACCACTGGTCTCATCCCATAGGATGTTTATGTTTGCTTATTTGTGACAATCCACAGTGATGTGTTCTGGAGAATGGGTACAAGTTTTTTGTTCTTTTTCCTACAGCAACATGAAACATTCCTGCCCAATGGAGACAGAGCTGGATTCTTGATAGGTGATGGTGCTGGTGTAGGAAAAGGAAGGACCATAGCTGGAATCATCTATGAAAATTACTTGTTAGGCAGAAAAAGAGCAGTCTGGTAAGTGTGTCAGGATTTGTCAGAGCAGACACTGTAGTGACTGTAGTATTTAAATTCAGTGTAATCTGTCTTCTGACATGTTCTAGCAAGTGCTTTCTAAACAACTGCTGTAACTTATGGAATATATGCCTTGTTTTGTATCTTCAGGTTTAGCGTGTCAAATGATCTGAAATACGATGCTGAAAGAGATTTGAGAGATATTGGAGCAAAAAACATATTGGTTCATTCATTAAACAAGGTGTGGAAACTTTTTACTATGTACAGTTGAGGCAAAACTTTAGGTACGCTTGTGTGACAAGTTGTGCATGTTGACTTTTAAGAGCAAGAATGTACTAATTTCAATACATTTGCTGTGTAGGTCTTGTTTGACAGGCTTTAATCTTGTGGAGAACCAAACAGTGCTTGAAGTTAATCATGTAAATAGGCCCTATTGTAGGATTAAGTCTTAGCATATGGTGGTTTCTGAAATACTGCTGAAGCCACTGTTGCTATTACTAGTATTTTGTAAAGTTGAAGTATTCTTTAAGTCTTTAGACTTACAGCATTTGCATTTGCTCCTTTCTATCACCCAGCACACATTTTATATGTGCTACATTTTGTGTGTAATACTTAAATAATGGGCTTGCTCAGTAACTTGTTAAAGCAGCAGTGGCATGTGCGGTTAGTTTTGGTGACTCTTCTCAGGATTAGCCACTTAGATAAATTGTGAAGTGTGATTACTGGTTGAATTTACTGAACTTCGTTTGTTTTAAGTTAATACTTTTTCTTTGAGAAGTCTTAATTTCTAAAATACTACTGAATACTTTCTAAAATACCAGAAAGCTTTAGAAATTGTCATTTATAGTGATAGCTATAAATACACTTGACCTATTACCTCTAAGGCATGCATTGAAACTAAAATCTTAATTGCATTTAAGGAAACCATGTAGTCAAAGAATGTGGCTGTTAATCTTTTGAGGCCTCAGATCTAGTGTTCCATAAGTACATATTTAAGTAAGGCCCTGCATAACCCATTAACCACATCACCATATGCCAACCATGCCGTCATCATGATGTAGGGATACAGGTGGTTCAAAGTGTATATACCTTTCCATTAGGATCACCAGCATCCCTTAATCATGTAGTGGGTAGGATCTCTTCTGAATAATTCCTGTAATTTCTTATCTTTTTATTGCAGTTCAAGTATGGGAAAATTTCTTCCAAACATAATGGAAGTGTGAAGAAAGGGGTAATCTTTGCTACCTACTCTTCTCTTATTGGTGAAAGTCAGTCTGGTGGTAAATACAAAACCCGATTAAAGCAGCTTCTTCACTGGTGCGGTGAAGACTTTGATGGAGTTGTATCCTTTATCTGGAGTTCAGTTGATTGTGACCAGATTGCTCTTTAAGCTTGCATCCCTAAAGATACTCTTGTTCTTTTATTTGTTGGCATTTTTAAGTGGTGTTCTTTGTTCCTCACAGTAATCAATTGTGTGCATGCTCTGACATTAGACTTGAAGCTTTACAAACCTCATGCCAAATCTACCATCGTATTGTTGCCACACAACTCTTTTACAAGAGTGAAGCTTCTGTATAAAGAGTACATAAAATACAAGTGTGATATTTAAGAACCTTTAAGCTTACACTGAAATTTTCTCCAGTGAGTTCTTAAAATTCTGCGTACTGACCACATCTTAAAGAGCTCAAGTGTTGGTGACTGTGCTCTTAAGTACTTCCTAGCTAAATATTTTTCCCAAGGTGTTTAGTGAAAAAATATGACCAGCATTTTTGAGTTTATCATTTACTGCTGCTACCTCTTGTGATTACCAGATTTCTGGTTTAGCTGGGGAACCAAGCTTTTTCCTTAATTACAGTTCAGATTGTATTCGATGAGTGTCATAAAGCAAAGAATCTGTGTCCTGTTGGTTCCTCAAAACCAACAAAAACAGGTCTGGCTGTATTAGAACTTCAGAATAAACTTCCAAAAGCCAGGGTTGTTTATGCCAGTGCCACAGGTATGCACTACTTGGTTTGCATTAAATGTCTCTGTGTGCTTTTACTGGCGCTGGTACTGAGTGTGTCCTTCTCCTAGGTGCATCTGAGCCAAGAAATATGGCATATATGAACCGTCTTGGAATATGGGGTGAAGGAACTCCTTTTAGAGAATTCAGCGATTTTATTCAGGCTGTTGAAAGAAGGTAATGTTTCAAAGAGCTGTAGCAAGAACACATATGATTGACTATGCTTTCCAGTTCCTTTGTCTTCACTCACTCCTAGTCCTCTGCAGACTTGTCCTGTCACACTGATAACTTTACTTTTCTGCTAGATTTAGAAGCTGGAGTCAGTTTATTTTATTTAGTGAAAAATGGGTGTTTCTCTTGCACTCAGAAAAGTCTGAGTTCTTTAGAGGCTTGCTGGGAAAATAGCTCTCTTAAAATGTGGGTGTTATGCAATGAAAATACCTTGCTCATCATGAAATCACATTGTGTGTACCGAGTATGCTCAGTTGATGTTTCACTATATGCAGAAGCCCTCTAATGCTTATGCATTCAGCTTAGGCAGTTGAACAAGAAGAAGTCTTGCTCTTATGTTTTCTGGCATAAGAACCTAGTTCAGGAAGATTATGCATGCTATTGCAAGGTGCTTTGTATTTTAGAGCTTATTAAAAGAACTAAATGTGAGCGGTTAATAGAAAATGCAGTTGCTACATTCTTTTGTAGGTGAGCATCTTAATATATTACGTTTTGCCGCCTTAAAAAGAATTCTAAACACTTCAGAATGCTGCAGTGGAGCTTAGTATGCATCTTCCTGTGTAGCATCTACATGATGCATGACTTTTCTAGACTGTGCAAGTGTAGTCTTCACTTCATTACTGAGCACGTATTAAATGAGCAATAATGAAATTACAGGCCCAAGCTTGTAAGCTAGCTCTGCAGTTGACTTCTGTGCTCTCAAGGTATTGCTGAAGGTGTGTTGCTGTTGAGGAGGATTTAAGTTACCTACTAGCTTAGTTATTTTCATACCACCATAAATCTGAATAGCTTAATACAGTTTATTGTTTTAAGTGTTCATTGGAGTTTATAAAATTGCAATGCCAGATTTTGTTATATATACGTTTGGGCCAGCAAAACTATCCAGTTACAGTTTAAGGTACATGCTAGGGGAAAAGTAACTGCTAAGTGTTTATACCTCTTGGGATACACTTAATAATCACAGGGCAGGGATGTAGTTTTACATGACAGCTAAATTTCAAGTACCCCTGATTGGATGTGTTTAACAAAGCAGTATTAATGGTTTTGGAAACGTATTCCTTCACATTTGTAAGCATGTTATTTTCTTTTAAAGCACTTCAGTAATTTTGGTTTGTGGTTTTGTTTTGGTTTTTTTAAATCCTTGCTCTTGACAATTCTAATATTGACTTAATTTATTCCCTTATTTTAGAGGTGTCGGTGCCATGGAAATAGTTGCTATGGATATGAAGCTGAGAGGAATGTACATAGCAAGACAGTTGAGTTTTTCAGGTGTAACTTTCAAAATTGATGAAGTTCTGCTTTCACAGGAATATGTTAAAATGTACAATAAATCTGTGAAACTGGTAAGTGTGCTCTTTTAAATTTGCTTTCTGTATTGAGTTCTGAGAGGTTGAAGTTACTTGGTTTAAACTTGATTGCTCCTGAAATGGCCTTCTCTGAGATTGGCATGGCATCTTGTCTCTGCATAAAGAGTTCTCCATTTAAGACTTGGCAAAGGCTGTTAATTCTTGTTCTGAGTTATGAAAGCTGCATCTTCCAGTACCTACCAAATCCACTGCCTTCTAGTAGTACTTCAGAGTTTGCTCATTGTTGCTCTTTTGCTCCCCTATTAGTTTTATTTTCATGCTCCAGTCCTCCCCCTTAGGCAGCTGAGCTGAGAACAAGCTGCAAAACGTTAGACAGGCTGCATGCTCTTCTTCATTGAAGTGGTATGGTGGAGTGGTGCTTGTAGTTAAACAGAGCAGGGTGATAGTTTTAATGATGTGGCAGATCAAATCTAAAGCATTGAAGCTTTGATTCCCTTATAATGTTTGTTCACCTGCAGGTTATGTTCTCATGTTGTTCTTAATTGTTTTGTCCATATGCTAAGCTGAATGTCTTTCTCTGGAGTGCCCATTCATAGAATCATGGAATAAAAATAATTATTCCTTGGACAAAGATTAAAATAAGCAGGGTCTTTACCTGCTTAAGAGGTGCTTAAGCATAACTTAATTCATGTTGTGTGGCTACCAGAATGAAACTTCAGACTTGACAGGTACAGAGCAGCTTTTAAAACAGCACTTTCCTAGGGATGTTGTTTAGAAGAGTTGCTAAGCTTGTGTCCAGGGCTTACTTTATCTGGAAACAACTGCTATAACATAGTGTTGTAGAAATGAAGGCAGTGGTTTTTTTCTGTTCTTGGGATCTTGCTTTGTACTTAATTAAGGGCAGTGTTCTTTGCTTCCTTAACTGGAATGTATTCATGGAGAAACTGGATAATTAGAAAATACTGTGTATGTTTGCACTGTTAGTAATGTAAATGTATCTGCTTTTCATTATGAGAGTAATTATCTTCTGAGTTTACTAAGCTTAGCTATGGTTTTTGTGAGCTTTGTTTGATGTATTCTGAGTTTCCTTGTCTTGCAGTGCCATAGCACTGTAACTTTAAACTCCTGTCTTTATTTGGCTATTAAACAATGTACCTGTGTAGCCTTGAAATGTGACGTGCAAAGCTATTAACATTTTCTTCCTCAGTGGGTCAGTGCTAGAGAGAGGTTTCAGCAAGCAGCAGACCTTATTGATGCAGAACAACGAATGAAGAAGTCCATGTGGGGTCAGTTTTGGTCAGCTCACCAGAGATTCTTCAAGTACCTTTGCATAGCATCTAAAGTGAAGAGGGTGGTGCAGCTGGCTAGGGAAGAAATCAAGAATGGGAAGGTGAGTTGATCAAGGCCTACATTTAAATGCCTGTGTTAAATGTAAAGCTATTGGATTTTTATTGTTTAATACAAGTATCTTCAGACACAGTAGTATCCATAGTAGCATGGTTTTGTACTCTGTGGTATTGAAGCTATTTAATGAGGAATTCAGACAAAGGCTTACAAGTCAGCAATCATATTAACGATGTCTTGTGTTGTCTTATCCTTCAGTGTGTTGTTATTGGCCTGCAGTCAACAGGAGAAGCAAGAACATTAGAAGCTTTGGAGGAAGGTGGTGGAGAACTGAATGACTTTGTTTCTACAGCAAAGTAAGCCTGAAGTCTTAGAACTGTTCTTTACGAAACTAACTTTAATCCAGTTTAGTGAGTTTGTTCTTTCATGTATAAAGCAAGCATCAGTGCACGAAAACTTGGGGGTACCTTTAGCACCAAAGTTCTTAAGCTGCCCATACATAAATCTGACAGTATTGCTCAAGTGGAACCATTGGTTAGTTGCTGGTTCTGCTGGCATTCTGAAACGGTGTTCTCAGGTGTGAACAGCTGGTCCTGTTCTGCTCAAACTGGGAGGAGGGGAAGGCTTGCCAAGTGTACACTGCAAAATGAGTTACAATCACGTCTTCCTTCTTCTGTCAGATGAGCCAGATCCAGTCCTGAGACCACCTTGTTGAAGATCTTAATTTATTAAGTTAATCTGTCATTTAAACTTTAAGCAATAAAAAAATGGCAGTAGCAATACCATTTGATACCAAAGATTTATTTAACAAGCTAAAAGTGACAGTGCTGTAAAATAAATGTCTCCTACTTTTAAGGTGACAGATACAGCAATATGGGTGATAATTGTACAGACTCCTTGTGTAATAGCATTCACAAGGAATAATTCTTCAGAGAAGCCAAGCAAGCTGTGAAATTTTACAGGCTTCTGCTTTAAGTAAATGCAAATTTGACTGAAGGATCCTTTTTTTCTTACACAGAGGAGTATTCCAGTCTCTTATTGAAAAGCACTTTCCAGCTCCTGACAGGAAGAAGCTGTTTAGCTTGTTGGGAATTGACTTGACTGCTCAAAGTAATAACAATTCACCCAGAGACAGCCCTTGCAAGGAGAACAAAATAAAGAAACGGAAAGGTAATGCTTAAGTTCCTACACTACTGCCAGAAAATAGGAGTTTTAGAGCTGCCTAAGAGTGAACTCTGTGAAAAATAAGGGAATGCAAATAATGGGTATAATCATTCATGAAAGAGCATGTATTGCAAGTTTGTTACAAGACTTAAGTTAGAAACTTCCATTGATAGGTGTTTAAACCTCTGCTGAAGCATTCTAACCTGTAAATTCTGGTTACTATTTCGCTCAGAATTGGGTTGATGTAGTATGTGGGTGTATCCCCAAATACCCTGCAAGTGTAAGACCGCTTCCTAATGCAGTTACACAAATGATTGCTTTCTTTGAGGCTCCCTAAAGAGATGCCTGAATCACCTCCCTTCCCAAACTGATTATGTTCTTACTGTGAAGGAGGTTATAATAAAAAGAGAGTTCCTAAATCTTAGATTCTTTTAAACATTTATATTTTCAGAAGCAGAATATTTTTCTAGTTTGTGTGCAGTGGAGGTAAAACAAGTCTCAGAAGTCAGCTACAAGGTCTTAACTAACTTTCCTTTTCTTCTGGGGTGATAATGGAATTAGGTGAAGAAATAAGCAGAGAAGCAAAAAAAGCTCGCAAAACAGGTGGCCTTGCAGGTAGCAGCTCTGATGAGAGTGAAAGTGAGTCTGATGCTTCAGACAATGAAGAAAGTGACAATGAGAGCTCCAGGTTTTTGAGTTCTGGAGATGATGATGACTTCAACCCGTTCAGAGATGAATCCAGTGAAGATGATGAAGATGGTAAGACAGTTTTAAGTGTTTCATCGAGCAAGTAGCTGTACTTGCAGACAGTAAGCATAAAATCTTGCCTGACAATTTCAATGAGCTGAAGCTAAGTGCTTGATAAGCATGCAGTTTAATTCTAATGAGACTGGAATTGGTACTAGAATGTTGATTTGCATCTTCTGTAAGTAGATTTTACGCACTGGAGTTCTGACTTCTGTAATGAGAGTGGTTTTTCAAGGGAAAGGATAGGGTATTTATCTGTAAAGGCTCAACTTCTTAAAAATAACTTTATTTAACTTCAGATCCCTGGTTAATTAGAAAAGAGCATAAAAAGAATAAAGACAAGAAAAAGAAGAAAAGCATAGACCCAGATTCTATTCAAAGTGCCTTACTAGCTTCTGGTCTCGGATCAAAACGACCTAGCTGTTTTACTTCCACCGTTGGTACCACCACCTCTAGTACCAACATGTCGGGTAAGAATAAGTTTCTCTGACATTGATTCTCTTAGCAGTTAGGCAGTGAAATTTCTAACTCTTGAAGGGTCTGTCTTAAAATTCCAGCCAACAGCAACACAAACAGCAGCTTTGTAACAAGCCAGGATGCTGTCGAAAGGGCTCAGCAAATGAAAAAAGAACTGCTTGATAAACTGGAAAAGCTGGCTGAAGATCTTCCACCAAATACACTGGATGAGCTTATAGATGAACTGGGTGGTCCTGAAAACGTTGCAGAGGTAGGCTGGCATTCGCATGTAGAAAAACTTGATGTTTTGCTTTCTACAGCAGGCATACATTATCTGGCTGCAGTAAATCCTCCCTCAAGGTTTCATGTGTCCTACGTATCTATTAAAGAGAACTTGTTTGTCAGTTTTAGTAGTCTCGCAGGACTTAAGTATAGGTTGCTTTGAATGCCTCTGAATTAAAGAGGAACTTGAAGATTGTATTAGAATACAGAGAGGAGCTCTGAATAGGTTAACAGGTTAATTCTGAGAGTGATAGTTTCTGCTTGGGTAAATCATACTAGCTTCTTTGCTTTGGAGTAGTATATTTCTCTAGCTGTAGTCAGTTTGAAGCTGATGTATGTAACATAGAAGGCAGCTTTAGGTCGTCTTCCTAGGCAATGAAGATTAAGAACCTGTGTAATAAAACTACGTTAGTGAAAAGCCTCATGAATTACTATCTTTTTCTCAATAACTTTAGGAACGTGTCTTCAAGCTGCCTGTCTGTCATGTAGAAATACCATTGTGATTTAAAAGACCCTGTTAAAATCAATGACAGTCTCAGCTGTCCGTTTAGTTTCTTAGTGCTCTCGATGAGTCCCTTATAGACTGCAGTGTATACTACTATATGATTTCTACATAGATATGCTTTGTTAAGCTTTTGATTCCCTGAGTTACCTTTAAATAAACGTACCATAAAGCAGATAATGCCATCAACCAAAAATAATGGAGGTTCTCTAATGCAGTTTTGCACTTGGAGTAAATGAATCTATTTTAAGGCTGGTGTATGAATAAATAGCATCATTTTTAAAGTTTTTGGTCATGTAGTAATTTTGGTGTTGCCATAACAAACTTGTGTTCCCTTTATTTGTAAAGATGACGGGCCGCAAAGGGAGAGTCGTGAGCAATGATGATGGCAGCATATCTTACGAGTCAAGATCTGAACTTGATGTGCCTGTTGAGATTCTGAACATCACAGAAAAGCAGAGGTTCATGGATGGAGATAAGGTAATCCTTAAATACCACTTAAAATACCTTTGCCAGATGCTGTAGTGACACTGACTAAGTTATTCAAGTTTTGATTCTACCATTTTCTCACTGATTTATTTGGTTTTGGTACTCTGAAGTAGTAGAAAGCATTTTCTGTTCACTGTTGTGTTGTTTGTTTTTCAATCAGTACATTGAGTAGTGCTAATACAGGGCTGCAGCATGCTTTCAAGGTCAGGCTGTAGTTTGGGTGGCCACAAAAGTCTGTGCTTAAGGTGTGTACACATGTACCAAACCGAAAGCTTTAAGCTGGTCTTGTTAAACAGCCTGTGTTCAAGAAGAAGATAAACCCTCCACGTTTTTTGTTTCTTTTATCTGGAGTACTGTGTACCCCTGCTTCCAGCAGGAAATAATGAGATTGAGAAGTGGGGAAAACCGCTGAGTGACTTGATCTGAGAAAGCTTTCAGTGAGGGGCTGGGGGCAGACGTGGAGGTTGTTTAATTCTGAGGAGAGGCACAGCTTTTGTCCTTTGCATTGCACTCTGAAAGAAAGTGCTGACAGGAATAATGGTAGAACTGAAGGAGGTGGGGAAAAAACACAAACCTTTCCTGTGGTTCATTTGGGATGTGCTGCCACCAGAGGGCAAATCAAGTAAATGTAACTGTTGCACTGAATTTCTGTGGACTGTTTTTACACTTCAGAGTGAATACTGTGACTTGTGCACAGTCCAAACCTTTACATTCTTTCAAGGCAAATGTGTTCGAATGGTTGTATCCTCTTTCTTTATTGTGTCAGTAGCAACATCTTGTGTTCTGTGTTGCTTGCTTTCAGAGCAAAGCTCCCCGTGTCCCTCCCCTTTTCTTTCTGAAGTGCAAGCCAACATCAGAGGAAGCTGCCCTTTGGAATGGCAGGGCTGCAGCGTGCTGCCTTTCTTCGTTTGCACAGAAAGGTGTTGCTGAAAAGTAAAGTGAAAACCACTCCTTTCACTCAAATTTGTTAGCATTTCAAGCTCTGATAAAGGGAATGAGACTTCTCCCCTTCCCCCTTTCTTCTTGCAATAGGAAGTCCAGTAACAGTGAAAGCATTCCAGACCCGTGTTGGTAGTGATTGTACAATTAAATGGTTTAGACATGGAAAACTGAAGCTTGATTTTTGCCTTTATTGGGAACTAACAACTCCTTTCTTGATAAAAGAACATTGCCATCATCTCGGAGGCTGCCAGCTCTGGTATATCGTTGCAAGCAGACCGCAGAGCTAAGAATCAGAGACGGAGGGTTCACATGACTCTGGAATTGCCATGGAGCGCAGATAGAGCAATACAGCAGTTTGGTAAATAACCTTTTTTTGTCTCCTTTCCCTAGCAACCTCAGTAGCTGAATTTACTGCTAAATCATAGAAAATAAGATTACTTAAGGACCCTTCCAATCTCCTTTATCCATGAACAGAATCAGCTTTCAAGACTATCAGCTATGACTGCAAAGCTTTGAAAGAAACTTAGCAAACAGACTCGCACTGCAGCTCAGGGTTTTGCTGTGTATCAGGTGTCTTTATGAAAGCTGACACAACTGTAGAGCGTTTCTGTACAGCCTCCTGTTGGCCTCATAGTTTATCAGAAATATTCAGTGAAGTGGAACCTCTCTAATGTATGTGCTTCTACTTCATAATCCAGGAAGAACTCACAGATCGAACCAAGTGACTGCTCCAGAGTACGTGTTCCTCATTTCCGAGTTGGCAGGAGAGCAAAGATTCGCATCTATTGTTGCAAAAAGACTGGAGAGTTTGGTAAGATCGTTTCAAGAAATCTGATCCTTCATTAGAGAAAATGCAGCTTGGGTTTTGTTTTCTTAAAACTTGATTTAATAACAAAGATGTTTCTTTACAGGGAGCCCTCACCCATGGGGACAGACGGGCTACAGAGACTCGAGACCTCAGCAGATTCAATTTTGACAACAAGGTGATGGTTCTTCTTCAGTCTGAAAGTTCATGCTGTGTTATTCCATACATCACAGATGACCTGTTGAGGAGGGACTTCTTTCATCTCCTGTGAAGTGTTTCTTGATAGAAGGCCTCTTTCTGACATAGCAGCAAGCATTCTTAGTTCTGTTTGCAGAGGAACGGAATGCAGATGTGTGTACATTTCTGTATTAACAATCCAAGTCTTAAGCGAACGGTCTGTGTCCTTTCAGTCACAACTTACAAATTAAGACTGGGCTGTTTATAGAATGTAGTTTAAAAGTGGGGAGCTAATAACCAGTTCCTTTGCTACTGC
Organism: Psilopsiagon aymara; assembly: GCA_024733675.1. Taxonomy (NCBI): domain Eukaryota; kingdom Metazoa; phylum Chordata; class Aves; order Psittaciformes; family Psittacidae; genus Psilopsiagon; species Psilopsiagon aymara. The sequence continues at coordinate 19,243 of JANRGW010037254.1, forward strand.
AGTGGAAACAACATTGTGAATTACAAATTCTTGTTAAACCTTGTGTGCTTGGGCTGAGGCACAGACGCTGGGTCAGTTTGTTAGAGCAACTTTCCTTTTCTTACGCAGTATGGCAGAAACGCTTTAGAGATTGTTATGAAATCCATTGTGAACTTGGACTCGCCAATGGTCTCACCTCCTCCTGATTTTCCTGGAGACTTCTTCAAAGGTAACTATAATTCACTGGGTGTAATTGCTCCCTTTTGATCTTCAGTATGCAGAAATGCAAATCATTCTCGAGATCAGCTGGCCCAGGTAGGCTCTCACTGCATGTTATTCTTACACGTGATGTTTGAATATTGAAGTTGTGTATGAAACAAGATACATGAGCTCTCAGTGTAAGGTGTGTTCTCTATCTGTTTGGCCAGAGTATTAAAGGCAGTTTAACTCCATTTTCTTCACTTTCCTGTTATCTGTTGCAGTATCTTGTTCTGTGACCTCCTTTACAGGGCCATTAGTACTTCCCTACCTGTGTGCTTCCTGGAAGGACCGAAGTGAAGTTCTGCCTTGCTTATTGGTGTATTGGGTAGAAATTGCATGTAATGGTTTTGAGGGGTGTCAGAAGTTTTGGAATTAGGTCCTGAAACCAGATTGCTAAACAAGCTGTCCCTTCACTTCTGTACTTTAAAAAGGCAAAGTAGCTGTGATTTAACATCTTTCTTCCCTAGATGTCCGTCAGGGATTGATTGGCGTAGGCTTGATAAATGTAGAAGACAGATCTGGAATCCTTACGCTTGATAAAGGTATTTGTGTGTTTAATGTATCTTTAGAATGTTGCAAGGAATATTGTGTATCACGATAGTGGTTCCCAGCAATAGAATTGAAGTTGTAACCATCTAAAAAGTGACTTTTGGGGAAAACTTCAGAATGTTTTCCTCCTTTCTGAACAAATGGATTTAATTCCTCTTTTTCAGACTTTGAATACTTACTGAGAGCTTGTTGTCAGCAAACTTGATTGCTATTGACCTAATCTGTGTATTTCTTACTCCTTTTTCAGATTATAACAATATAGGGAAGTTTCTGAACAGAATTCTTGGCATGGAAGTCCATCAGCAGAATGCTTTATTCCAGTACTTTTCTGACACATTAAGTGCAGTTATTCAAAATGCTAAAAAGAATGGAAGATACGATATGGGCATTTTGGGTGAGTAAATTGGTTTATCAGTACTCTTCTGTACTTCAGTAAGAGTGAAGAAACAGAATAACTCTATTCTTTCCTTTGAAGATTTGGGCTCTGGGGATGAGAAAGTGAGAAAGGCAGATGTTAAGAAGTTCTTAACTCCTGGATATTCTACCTCTGGACATGTCGAACTATACACAGTAAGTTAAATCTGTTGTCTTCATAGGAACTAATAACATTTGCTTGCCAATAGGGTTTTTTAAAACATGGCAGTTGGCTAAGAGGGGAGGTTCCTGGCCTTTCACAGGGCAATATTTGGTTCTATGGTTCTTTAGTTCCTGTGTCTGTGACTGTTTCAAAGTCTGTTCCTATTCAAATCCCCCTGCGTGGCTCTCTTCCATAGATCAGTGTGGAGAGAGGAATGTCTTGGGATGAAGCAACTAAGATCTGGGCAGAACAGACAGGTCCAGATGATGGATTTTATTTATCTCTACAGGTAAGATTCTTCTGTCTCTTGGATTCTGTCTAGAGGTTTCTGGGGGCTAACCCAATACACTGTCTCTTTAAATTAATTATTGCTCAGTTCTGCAAAATGCTTTCAGTGTTACATTAGAATTCATGTTAAATTTGTTTCTAACACTCATTATAGAGCATTCCTTTTTAGCTGCTCAAGGTGTTTTCTGATGGCAACGTGAGCCCAAATTAATAGCTTTTACTTAAATCTGCATGAGGAAACCAGATGGTCTCACTGCAAGGAAGAGTTGTAAGGCTAATGTAGATTTAGGGGTATTGTCTTCTAAAGGTGTCCTTATAATTACTGGTTGTCTTACTGAGCACACACACATGTGCTATTACTCTGAAGAGCACACTATAGAATCACTTAAGGCAGATACTGTCAGCATGTTAAAGTCTTTGGTTTTTTTCTTTCCAGATAAGAAATAACAAGAAAACTGCTATTCTAGTAAAAGAAGTGAATCCTAAAAAGAAGCTTTTTTTAGTATACAGACCAAATACTGGGAAACAACTCAAACTAGAAACATGTGCAGACCTGAAAAAGAAATATAAGAAGGTAACCATTAAAATTATGTTGGTTTTAAACTTAAAGTTTGAAAAGAAATATAAGGACTTCCTTATTCTGGTATTTATGTGTCCTTCTGGCAAGTAAAAAACTGGGCTTATTTTTCCAGAGTGGAGCTTGTAAATGGCTCTTTTTAAGCAGGTTTATGTGGTTTCTGCATTCCTGTATCCAAAGCATTCTGAATATAAATAATACGTGGTATAGTAATGGAAAATGAGGGGGGGTTAGGGTCTGGCAAGGAGAAGCCTTACTTCTATGTAAGGTGTACAAACATGCTCTTAAATAAGTAGCTATGTGCAGTGTATTCTAAGCAACAAATCTGAGTCTTCAGCTGATGTTTGCTGCTGGTGTTTTAAATACTGTAATGCATTATTAGAGGGGGGAAAGATACCTTAACACTAAGACAGTTTTGTGTTTGTTTTTGTTTTGCCTAAGTCTTGATGTGTTCCACTTCATTGTTATGCCCGCTTTGACTTTTCCAGGTACCTTCTGAAGATGCTCTGCCACACTGGTTGGAGCAGTACAACTCTTCTGCGGATACCTGCACTCATGCTTATTGGTTAGTATTTGTTTGCACACAGATACTTAAACTGTTCACCTAAACTACCTCTGTCCTTCTATTACTCATGTGAAATCTTGTGTTTCTTGTCCTATGACCAGTCAAGTGACTCCACTTTTGAGTGGAACATGCTTTGCACTTGCCCTTAGGGTGCTAATATATGTATGTTAGACGAGTATGATTTATACATTAGCATTCCAGTAGAAGTATAATGAAATTAGCTTGTGCTTGAAGTATTAGTGTGGTAGGATAGTTCAAGTGTTATCTGGGGGAGATATATTTATTTATACTTCATATTTATTATATTTACATATAAATCGATATATTTATTGATAGTTTATATATTTATAAATAAATACTTTATACTTCGCATGGAGATGAGCTGTGTGTCAGAAACAGCCCTTCTTGTGCTACCTCCTGTGTTTCTGAACTGAGCAGCTGTCTTAGTTCCTGAGGAACAGCATAACGGGTAGAAGTTTCAGGTTAATACTGGAGTTTCTGAAAGGTGCTGATCAAACATCAGTTTCATAGCACTTGTCTGTGCACTCTGAAGATGTGGTCTCAAATTCTCAGGGCTTTACCATTAGAGGCATGCTGTAGATAAGGTATCCTTCCCTTAATGTGAACTTGCAGCCTTTGCTCAACTCCGCATACATGTTAAATAACTTGAAGTGAATTGAATGTTTTCTGTTTGCAGAATTCTTTTGAAAGCTTATTTTCCTCTCTACTCTAGGAGAGGCAATTGTAAGAAGGCAGGCTTGGGATTAGTTTGTGAAGTGGGACTCCGCTGTCGAACTTACTACGTCCTCTGTGGTTCAGTATTGAGCGTCTGGACAAAAGTAGAAGGCGTTCTAGCCTCTGTGAGTGGTACCAATGTGAAAATGCAGATTGTTCGTCTAAGAACAGAAGATGGGCAGAGGATTGTAGGTAAGCGGCTCCTCTGCTCTCTATTTCCATCTTGGAGTCGACAGTAATTGTAACTTACAAGTCACTTTGTGCTGAGAGTTGCATAGGAGACCCTTATAAAGATGCTTATGAGAGAAAAGGCACCTCAAGTGTGTATGTTGGGCAGGGGCAGAAGTGCAACTTGAAATTTGTACTTGTAGTATAAACACTGTTTTAAGTCAGGTTAAAGAAGGAGGAAGTTGTTTGGGAGCTTTTCCTCACCTTTGGAACGTTTATTCTCCCAGTTCTTCTGATTTACTAGGAATAAAAATGTTGTATTTAGCCTGTTCAGCCAAGCTACCTTTGAAACCATGAGAGCTCCACTTTTTCCCCCACTCCAGGCAAAGGACAGTAAGCCCTTAAAATGTTGGGTTTTTTCTTGTGTTTTGAGCTGCTGAAAGTCACATTTAATCAATAGTTTAGGATGACTTCAGGATGATTCCATCTTGTCTCATTGCTGAACCTCTTAGTGAAGCCCTCGCAGCAGGTACCTTGGAGGCTGAAATATCCCTATTTGTTTAAATGAGGACTTAAGTGGATGTGCAGCATTGTGGCAGCTCCTACTCCAACAGTTTTCTAAGAGTGAAACTGAGTACTTCATATTTGAACTTGCGTGGTGGTGTAACTCCTGTGAGATAGGAAAGCAGGAATAGCTGACTTGTCAATTTATGTGGCAGCGAGTGATGTAAGAGGAACCTCTGTCTTCAAGGGCAGAATGCAACTTCTTTCTATGCTTTGTGACCTAAAGGATTGGCTGACTTGTGAAGATAATTATTGAGAAGCAGAACTTGTAGGTGTTGCTTGATCAGACATTGGAAACTGTCACTGTTGACCGTTGCACAGATGAAACGGTGGAGTCATCCGCCTGAGGTTTTCATGAACAAATGGTTTGCATGCTCACAAAACACTTGATCTGTTGCTGTTTCCAGGTTTGATCATTCCTGCAAATTGTGTGTCACCCCTTGTAAACCTCCTGTCGACATCAGACCAGTCGCAGCAGCTTGCAGTACAACAGCAGCAGATCTGGCAGCAGCATCACCCACAGAGCATCACCAATTTCAACAATGCATAAGAGGACAAACTACAGGTGTTGACTTTGGTGTTTTAAGGAAAAGGCTGTAAAAGCATATCACTTGCATAAAAATCAGGGACAGATTCCAAAGAAATAGAACTTTTTCAGTTCAGTTGTGTGCTCTCAAATACTTTGGGAATAAAGAGATCTTAAAAGGTTGGTAGAACTGAAAGCCAGCAGTTGTTTATGGTGGTGCATCTGTCTTTCCTTATGCTCTCTGTAGTGCTTCCTGTTTGCTTTTACTTTTGGCCTTTTAAGCTACAAACCACAATTTGTTTGAAAATGCTTGAAAATCCCCAAGCAGGCTTTATTTTTGTCATACAGTGCTCAGGGTTTAACGCAGTGCATCAATGCCATTGCTGTGGGAGATATCCTTGAATGCATGTATTGAGTATATATATAGAAAAATATATATTGGGTTTTTTCTCTTCAATTTGTAAGTTTCTAAAAGCATGAAATCTAGAGGTTGCACATCATGCATTCAGGTTCCTTCCCAGTTTCTGTTTGACAGTGCATGTCTTTGGAAACGGGCATGGACAGGATATAAACACACGAGACAGGACTTCGGAGAGAAACACAATCTTAGTTGTACAGCATTGGTTATTGCATTTTTATAGTGTTTATACCCAGGTGTGGCATTTTTTCTGGTTCTCTCCTGGGGGTTATATATTTGAGTCTACAACATGTTCTTTTTGTGATAAAACATCTTAAATTAAACTTAGTTCCTTTTTAATGTATTAATGGTATTCCTAATGTGTACTGCAAAGGCGGCTGGATGCCTCTTTTCCTTCAGTTGAAGCATTTCCTTACTCCGAGGTGGTGACAGCAACTTAAGTGCAAATTCACTTCCATCTCGCACACAATCTCCTATTTTTTACTTCATTAACGTAATTTAATTTGTCACTTGTAAGATGAAACCTACTTGAGCTGTAAATTAGGGAATGGGAAACACTTGAGGGTTCCGCTGTATGTGCTGTTTCTGTTACCCAGTAACTTGAATACTGTTTAATATGTTGTAAGACATTGTAGAGTTTATCTGGAGCTGTTTAAAAGAAATTGTAATGTACAAATGTGAATAGTCACTTATCTATAATATGGGTAAGTTTTGTTTTGCCTATAATAGTAGATGTTTATAAGAAAGTGAAGGACAATGTTTGTCATTTCTTGCTTGCACAGGTTGCACTATTGAAAAATTGAGATTGTATAAACCTGTCCAAAAAAAACCCCTACAAGATAATGATCTTGTAGATGTCAAATAAAAGTTATTGTACTAACAAGAAGTGGAGTCTTGTTTAGGCAATCGCTGTATTCCAAAAAGAACTAACAAGTCTGTACAATTGGAATTTGACAGGACTTGGCATGTTCCAGTCTGCTTGAACCAAGCTTCTGTCTCGCAGCCCTAATGTCTCAGCTGAACTCATTAATGAGGCAAGAAGTCAACTGTGCTTAAATCTGGATGCATGCTTTAAGTGAGGCTCACCTGACAGAGCAGCACATCTGCTGTGGAGGTAGGGTATGTCACTTGTGTAAAGGGTGAGCCAGATCCAAGGGTCCTGAAGAGGGAATGAGGGAGGCAAGAGTTCCACAGCTTTAGGTTGGAGTGAGTCCCTTATGTGAATTACTGCACTTGTGGCCCTGTTAATGCTGCCTGGGCTGGCACCAAAGGGTGCTCTTGCAGAGGGTCTGCCTGCTTTCCTCAGCTTCCAGCCTGGAGTGCTGGAGGGGATGAGTCCCAGCCCATGCTGGTCGCTAAATATCCATTAGAATAAATCAGCATGTGCCTTGTTGCTGTGGCACCTGCTCCACCTCTGTACAGTGCTTGCACTGCGGGCAGCCGGTGTTGGGGAGGGTTTTAATCTTGGAGTAGTGAGGGGAAGCTTGCCTGGGTGCTGTAACACCGGTAGGAAAACCCAGACTACAGAGAGGGTGTGGGGGAGGACATTCATGGGTCTCCTACCCACCACTGGGTCTATTTGGCATCTGTTCCAGGAAGAGTGATGGGATGTTGACAGATTGCTGTAGCAACAGATAGTGAACCAGCGTGCTGGTAACAGCGAGCTCTGTGCATGCTTTGCTGTCTCTCTAATTATCACTATTTGGTGTAGAAACTTTGGTCATCTTGAGATGGTGGTAGCATAACATTTAGGTCTTAATCCTCTTAAAGTGAGATGGCTCTAGAAGTGATAGGTTCACAAACAGTCTTTTACTGGTTTTAAATAAGTCATTATTTAAATGTGCTTCAGTTCCTCAGTGCTTTTCCAGCCTGTTGTACTAACTTTGGTTGTGGGGATGAGCAGACAGTGAGTGGGATATCCTGTATGGATAACCAAACCACACTGCTCTGGGTGTTGATAGCACATGCTGTTTGTTCGCACCCACTTAAAATCCCATGGATCAGTGTCCCCTGGAAGGAAAAACCCAACATCACTTAAGGGGATCCGTAAGACCTGTTCCCATGGCAGAGATCTGTTCCCTTACTTGCTCTCCTTTGCCTGCTCTCTGCTACTCACCATCATCCATGCCTTGGCTTTGTCATTCAGTTGCTAACACAGCTGCACCCACAGCTCTGGAGTGTTCTAACAACTTAAAGGTTAACATCAAACAGAAAAGAGCCTTCAAGCTACAGAAACATTTTTCCTCTTGAAAATTCCTGCTCGGTGGTTGGGGTGTGGTTTTTGGGGAGTCATTTGTTCCTCATATGAGCTCTGATAAAGCTTGGGGGAGAAAAGGGATATAAATAGCACTGGGGATGGGATAAGGAACAGCTCTGCAGTATCCTGCAGCATTGCTCAGAAGACAAACGTCCTCGGAGGAAAGAGGAGAGACTGACTGTCACATCATAAAGTACAGGCTCTCTGTTCTTCCTTCTGTGGGGCATTGATCTGCTTTGTACAAATCACCACCTGAAATGCATTTCAAACTTATAAAGAGTAGATGTGTCTTAACAGGGGCAAAGCTAAATGTAACGCAGTAGTAATTTCTGTACTGCATTGAGTTTTGGGGCTGTAGGAGGGGAAGATGCAGATTTAACTCGGGAACCGAAGGGATAAAATTTGGAGTGTTCTCTTTGAAGCTGTCCCTGGACAGCAGCTAAACTCTGACTTGGTAGATCATTTCATACTTGAGATGTGTCTGGCACAGCAATTACAGCTGTTAAACCCCTCTCTGCGCAGCAAGTGTTCAGTTTGGTTTTCCCATCTCTATACGGTCCATTTGGAACACACACCTCTTGTAAGGACTCGGAGTTGTCACTGTGTAGTATTTCCTTTGTAAATGAAGAAGAGTTCTGCAACCTGTGAACGTTTGTCAAGTGAATTACCATGGGGGGGTTTTGTATCTTTCTGTTGCGTTTGGAATAAGCTTCATTCAGATCCCGTCGCAGTCTGTACATATATCGGGAGAGTATGTATGTATATAGAGATGTTAAAGGCTACTGAATCATTGAATGTAAATAACTCTTGGTTTCTTTTCGTGGTTGTTTTTCCTTCATGACCTTCCCAAGATGTATTCCTATTTTCTCAACCTGCCAAACAGGCGCTTTGTGTGTACTTTGAAATATATATAGAGCATATATAAACCTGAGGGCTGTGTGCGTGCATTGTGGATGTTAGCGTTGTCATCATTTTTTCCCCAACTATCAGTTGTCTGTCTCCCGTCACCCTTTTGATGCAGTGTGGGCTTAGGATGTATTTTTAGTGTATAATGCATTTTCTGGAGAGAATTGGCTTCCGGATGTCCTTCAGTGACCGGTGCATCCACTTCTTGTGCCTCCATTAGAAACATACAGCTTTCCTGTAGTCTTTTCAGCGTGTTTTGGATCTTGAGCTTTAATCCTAAATCCATTTCCATGTCTTCCCCTTGGTATCTCCAGTGGTGTGTTCAGTGAGCTGCTACTCTAGAAGCTCTAGGGTTAAGTGCATCAACAGCAGGACCTGCCCGCTCTCCTAACATTTAAAAGTATGATTGCTACATCCATATTAAATGTTAACTCTCTTAAAAGCCCCCTGGAAAGGTGGCAATTTGAGAGCAGGGGGGATGTGATGTTGTAGAGTATTCCCTGGGGAAATAAGGTCCAAACGTGCAAAATGGCAACAGTGGAACTGTCTTACCCTTGAAGAAATGGAGCATATTCTGAATTGCCAGATATAAATGTACGTACTTGTATCAGGGTTAGAGACTAATGAGAAACCCCGTGCACTGCCTGTCTTACACTTACTGTCTTACTTAGTCCCAAAGCTTCCTGCAGTTGTCACACAGCTTTTGCCGTTCCCTTCTCCCTGGGAAGGTCTGTGTCCATACAGTTATTCCCTGAATTAAGTGGTTGGTGAAGTCCATTGGTGAGAGGGTCACAGCAGGAAGTGTCCAGCTGCAAACAGCACCCAATGCTGCAGGTAGCTTCTGTGGTCAGTGCAAACTTGAACAATGAATGTGGAGAACAGCAGAGGTGTTCTGCCAGTGCCATGGGGGGTTCCTGTCACGGGCTCTCCTGGCAGAGATGGATGGAGTTGGCAGAAGGAGTAAAGTAACAACCACAACCGTACCCGAGTGTGGAGTGGGGTCTGGGAGAGCTCAAGGGTGGGCACCGCACTGCAGGCAGTGTTGGCCTCATCTGCTGCTGCTCAGGCTCTGCAGTGAGCTTGGAAAGCACCAGTTCTTTTTAACAACTCTTTTTAAGATGGAGGGAAGGAAAGGCTGGAAGTGCTGGAGTTTCTCAGCCCCAGCTCTGACAGCTGAGGGCAGATTGTCCCTAAAAGCTTACGCTGCAGCATGCTAAATAAAAGCCTAGCAAGAGCTTACTTGATGTGCTTTGCTATTTCTTAATGCGTCCAAACAAGCAACTGAAGCTTGAGGCAGGTATAAGATTCAAGAATAGGAACTGGAGAGGTTTAAGCTGAATCCAAATCTCATGCACAGAGTCTTTCACTTAAAGATTTCGATTTAAGCAGTGTCCTTGTTTGTAACAGTCCCGTGGTGCTTAAACACCTGCATCAACCTCTGGTCAGTTTTAATTTGCAACATCTTTTGGTTTGTGTTCCTGAACTTAGTTGCACTTAGGGCATAATGTTGGAGAGAGGACACCTATGGAAGAGCGGTTCTATACTTGATTTGCACTGGGAAGGGCAAGGAGACATTTCTACTGGCATTCCTGATTCCATACATACATATTTATGTATCTGCTTCCTGATTTGGAGAGGATGACCAGGAATGTGCCAGGTTCACTGCAGGCACATGCCGTCCTTACTTGCCAGTCGTCTGTTTCCTTTTTCAGTCACTAACACAGAGCCCCACTGCTGCTGGACTTCGAGACAGTGTTCACTGCCTCAGCATCTCCCAGTGATGCTATGGAGGGGCTGTGCCGCAACCCCGCAACACCTATTGCTGTGAAGCTTCCTCTGCGCAAGGGATACGCTCTGTTGTAAAGTAGGATTTGGCTTTTAGTACTTCTTTAGCCCACACCTTTAGCAGTCTAACGGGCCAGAATTCCAAAGCTGTGTACCATTTAAGATGAATTGTGTGCGTTCTTTTTGTTGCCAGCCCGAATCCCGTCCCTTTGCCAACCTTAAAGCCTTTGTCCTGCAGTGTGGGACTGCACTGGGTGTCCCTGGGAGCAGACAGTGCTGGTGTGTGCCAACTGTGCTCCTACCAAGTGGCAGAACTTTGAGTGCCCAGCAATAAAACATTACGGCAATGTTTAGAAGGATTTATGCTGTCACCAATGACAAACTGTGGGACACGACCGGTTCTGCAAGAAGGGCTTTTTTGGAGTAAAATGAATCGACAGCTACTTTGGGTATTTTTCCCTTTTAATTTCTGCTGTAGCACTTACCCCCGCTGTTCATACTGGAATGCCTTCCAGCAAGGCTCCTGCATACATGAAACATCCTCATTGTTGCTCCATTTGAGGGTCCTTCACACTGGTAGAAGTCATGATGTAATAATCCAAGCATCTTTCAATCCTCTTAAATACGTGGCACTGACCCTGCTTACTGTGACTGGTTGATTAAACTGGCTTTACTGGTAAAGAGCAGCTCCACGATGTTCTCCAAATGCCAATTGAGATGAGCTTGAAAAAGGGAGGAGAGTTTATATTAAAAACTATATCAAGATTGGAAAGCATCAACTGCTTCACAGTTCATGCAGAGCATGCAAATCTCATCCCTTTATCCACAGAGTTAGTTTGGGATAAACAGACTAATCTTGTCTTATTTTTGTGAATCATTTGCTATTGCCTCTCATGCTCGTTTTCCCCAAATCTGGAGCAGGGAGGATGCCAAGTTCTCAGCACTAAATGGAGATGCCCAAACCTCAGCATTTAATTATTCATTTTCATAAAGCACTAGACTTTGTTCTGTGAGTAAGGGAGAGACGTCTTCAGAGCGGTTTTGGTTGGCTCTTGTCCAATCTGTAAATAATACACCTTAAAAACGCCAGCGAGGCAGCTCAGGAGCTGCTTTTGGAAGTCCAGGTCTGGGTTATGTGGTCCTTCCTTCCACATTTATAAGGTGGATGAATTGACTGCGCCTGCTAAACAGACAATGAATTGCAGGGCATGCAACTGATCTATATCAGCTCAGCCAGAGAGACAGGAGTTACATCGTAAACCAGGGTCCAAGTGATTTCATTGCTCTCGGGTAAGATCTCCCCTCGAATAAAAACATAGACATAAGCAATGGAACAGCAAAGCTCTGAGCCTGCGGCTGTGCCCCACACACCATCCCCTGCATTCCCCTCTCCATGGCAGAGAACTGGGCTCGGGGAGCAGCAGAGCTCAGCACTGGGATGCTCCTGCTGCTTTTGTGGGGAGTCCCCAGTCCTCAGCTCGGGGCTGCAAGAGGCTGCTGAGCCACGTGTGTCCCACTGCCCCTTCGCTGCTTCCTAGGGTGGACTCAAGCAAACCACTGCTGTTTCCTCCCTGGCCAGAGCAAGGCATGCCCCAGCCCCACGTGCTCCCCGGAGGATGCTGTGTCCTGTCCTCCTGAAAGCCCTTTTGGGCAGGAGAACCATGCTTCAGGCCTCGGGGCTCTGCGCTTGGCTGTGCCTCAGCCGTGCTGTGTCCCACCGCCTCAGACTGCAGTTTCAATTACAGAGGATGTTATCTCCTGTGACCAGCATCTGCTAGGGCTGCGAATCCTCCGCATCCGGATTGTCCCTCCCTTTGTGTGCGCACGTGGAGCCTGCAGGCAGAGTCCATCAGGGCAGCTAGCTGGCCACTGGCTCCATGGGGGAAACCCGCGGTCTGTCTGCTCCATAGAGACTTGGGGGGGACCCCATGGCCTTCCCCCTTTGCTTTTGTAGGGGGTGGAGTCGGGGTCCATAGGAGTACTACAGGGCAGTAGGCTGCTGCTGGCACCCTTCAGGTAGACATTCAGGCAGAGTCTGATTATTTGGCTGCCTAAAAATAGCATTTCCAAGCCCGGATGCTCTTTGGGCATCTCCCTATGTCCCCTGGGAGAGCGAAACCTCTGCCCTGGGTGAGAGAAGGAAGCACCGTGCCCGTGCCGTGTCAGTGTTGCCTGATCAGAGAGCGCGGAGGAGCTGCCTGTGCCATGCCCTGCTCTCTGCCGGTCTGTGCTGCTGTGTCACTGCTATTTACCCTCTCCTCCTCCTCCTCCCTGCCCTGTGCTCTTCTCCCGCACCCACCCCGCTGGTGCAAAGCTCCACATTCCTTTCCTCACAGTCATTTCCATTTTCCAGCCCTGTGCTTCGCTTCCACTCTCTCCTCCACTTCCTTTGCCTAAATAACCAGTAACAAAACAAGTAGGGTTGCTCCCACCGGGATTTACAGCTGGGGTCGCAGTGAGGCGGTGAGGGACAGGGGTGTTTGTGCCTCTCCATTATTCCTTCCAGGGATATGTGGCTGGTCTGGTGATGCTTGGTTTGCACTTGGAAGGCTTTCTGTGAGGCTGTTCCCCCATGTCCCCCTCCAAAATGAAACTCCATACAGCATGGACACGATCTGATGAGGGCATCTGAGCCTGTGTGTCAAGGGAAGCTCTTCACGGGAGCCAGCGCTCGGCTCTGCTGCCATTCCTCTGCCCCCGGACACAGAGCAGGCCCGGGAGCTTTCCCAGACAGGGCTGGGATCAAAGCAATTCTCTGCCCCAGCCAAAGGGTGGGGTATCCCCTGCCCAGAGCCAGCGGCAGGGCTGGGCGCAGCGGTGCCAGCGCACTGTGCATGGGCCGCCCTCCTTGGCACGGCCTTCAAGGGCTGCGGCGTGGGAGGGAAGCGAGAGCCCGGCCCGCAGGGCAAGAGGGAGAGTCCTTGCAGGCAAACTGAAGGGATCGGGCAGGGTGGAGCACTCGTTTGTCTGGAAAGACGATGCAGGGCAGCCCTGTAATGTGGGGGTAATGCGATAATCCATCCCTGCGAGCCAGAGGGAGGAAGGAGAAGCCCCTTATCCCGAGCTCCCAGCTTCACCCTGCACTCGGCAGAGCCATCCTGCCGGCCGAGGAGCGCTCGGTGGCTTGATCTGTCTGTTCTTAACAAGCAAAACAAAGCTGTTTCCCTTCTGCTCTTATTTTCTCTGCTGGTTTCCATTGGAATCTGGGCTGGTTTTGATATTGGTGCCTGGTGCCTGTTTGCCTGGCAAACTGCAAAGAGGAAAACTCTCATTAGAGAGATTCCAGGCCTGTGCTTTTGTGGCTGAGGTCTTGGAAACTTCTCATTCGTGCTCAGTGGTCCTCCAGGGAGATCTCCAGCCGGCTGCTGCTCATGCTGTCTCGAAGGTAAACCAAGAGTAGCATTAGGGCCTCTTCCCCTTAAACGTTTCCGGTCTCTTCAGACAGCTTTACAGGTGCTATTTGCTTTCCCTCCCTATGGTACACGCCATTTCCAAGGCAGAACGTCCCCCTCAAAGATGGAATGAGCCTGGAATCGGCTCCTCAGCCCATAGGGCAGCACCCGCGCGGCGATGCTGAGCAGCTGTCTGCCTGGCAGGGCTGTTCCACTTGGCAGCCAGACAAAGGACTCAGGAGTAGGAGGAAAACAAGGCTGGGAGGGAAAGTCGCTCCAGATAATACGGCATCTGGCCTGGGAGGAACCATCTCAAAGTGGGAAGCAGGGCTGGGCTGGGAAAAAAGTTTCTCTGGGAGAATTTAAGGGGAGAGCCCATCCAGAATAAGCGTCCAAACTTCCATCTGAAATCCCTGCAAGGCTGATGTGGGCCAGGCGCTGGGGCTTCTGCCTTCTGCAAGCTGTACTGCAGGCCCCTTGCACAGGGTCCAGAGGGATGTTTCCTGGGAAGGGGAAGAGCAATCCGGAGCTTCCAGGAGGAGTTTGAGGTGTGAGGAGAAAAGACACCAGGCTAGAGCTGGGGAATGTGTGTTTCTGTTCAGGATTGAATGCTTCTAATGCGTGTTGGTGAGCTGGGGCAGTAACATCAGCCAAAAGGTGGTGGTGGAGGGACACCGAGGGAACAAAAAGAGCAGGAGGAGAAACCTTGTACCCTCATCGGGAAGCAATTATAGGGAGCAGAGACAGGAATGTAAGGAGCTGTAGCAATGCGATAAGAAGGGAGCAGCAGTGGTGCCAAGAAGGATAAAATGCACAATCTTCTCTCTGTGCCAATGTCCCAGGAGCATGTGAGGTGTCCCTGGAGCAGGGCCCAGGGAAGGAAGCACAAGGGGGTGCTGGCTCCTTACGATCCCACTGAGAAAGGTGCTCAGCTCTGCAAAGTACCTCTTGAAATGATGTTTGTTAGAGCTGACACGCACCTCCCTCACCACTTGTGCTCCTCAGAGAGGCTGAGCTGCCTTCGCTCAGGACTTACAAAGGTTGACTTTCAGCCTAGGCCTATCAGAGACTCCTCACTTCCATTTTAGAGGCTCTCTTAGTTTTAGCATGAGACAGCAGTCTGAGACCTGCAGATTAACCTGGAGCTCAGAAACATGTAGACGCATCTCTGATTATTGTACATATGATGCTGGGACCCCTAGAAATGTGGGGTATTTGAATATCACCTCCCTCTAGAAAAAGGAACAAAACTTCCCCTTGCTACTACGCATGCCGCATGCCTCTGTGGTGGGTAAAGGATATTTAGCACATCCCCAAGTCACTCAATTCGTTAAGCCTGGCAACAATTAATTACATTGAAATGAATGCGCAAATGTAATGGTTTACACATCAAAAAGATGCCAGGAAAACCCTGGGTCTCGCTGTGCCTCCTTTAATTCTTCTCACTGTTGATTTAATCCAAGTTGATAAGGAACAAGCCCATTCTGCACTCTCCAGGAGGGTTACACACAGCTCTGCTGACACTGATGCTGTTTCCCTTTACTTCCAGATAAAAGGGGACAAACGAGTTTGACTTAAGGCATGGCCCAAGGCCCCCAGCTCTGCTGGGGAGAGCAGCGCCTTCCAACACACTTTGCATATGTATTCCCTACACCCTCAGCAGTGTACAGCATCCATCTCTGCCGACTTTTGGGAAGGGAAAACCTCTCAGATCCATCAGGGCTTTGGCTAAGCAGGGAATGGGAGGCTCTGTGGAAACACTGAGTATTTGCAGTGGTTTGGGAGGAGCAGAGGCGAGGAAGTTGAACAAGGAGAGGGAACAGAATGGAAAGAGGAGAGGGCCAGGGTGGATGTTGCAGATCTCACACATCCGAGAAGAGGTTCTGTACCTGCCAAACACATCATCTGTGTTTGCAGGTAGCTGAAGAGACAGGCACCTCTTACTGACCTTGCTGGAAACCATAAGCACACACATTGATTTTGAAGTTATCCCTCAGCGTGGAGAAGGCTCATGTGTGATGAAATGCCTCTGCTGCATTTCTTGCTCTATGACCTGGCCCCTTGGTGATTAAGAGCTGCTTTTGCTGCCAGCAAACAAGCCTGCGCTATGGGTCTGCAGAGCCTGGACCTGTGGCTTGAACTGCCCAGAGCCTGCACGCTGCTGGGACTGTAGCTGCTACACCCAATGCAGGGTTTGCATGTGCAGAACACAACTCTGCAGCACAAGTCATGCTCGTGACACAAAACACATTCAAACTGCGGGCACTGCCTCCGAGGGAGCTCAAATCTGTGCTCACCCACTGAGCACAGTCCAGGGCCCAAGCACAATGGTGGCTTTATTCTAATGGCTGCACCTGGTTCAGAACAACTCAAGTGAATCCACAGAGATAGGAAGAACACACAGGTACCTCTTATCCAAGCCCAGCACCCACAAAACACCCCAAGAGGTAGCTAGTCCAGTCAATTGAAGCTTACAGAGTGCCCGAGGCCAGGCAGTGAGGCTGTCATTGAGGTTCTTGTGCTGAAGAACGGATCATCTTTACAGGATCATTTCCTTATCCCCTCCTTCAGGAACACTGTGGATTTTGGAGCTGCCATTATAAAACCCAAGCAGAACACAGGGGATCTTGTTCTTCACTGTGTTGCTCTGAGCAGAGTTGTGTGGAGTTGGTGTAAAGCTGTGTTAAACACAGTGAGCTTGGCACACTCTCATTTTGCACTCACTCGGTGTGACTGTAAACAAGGCAGTGGAAAATCCCATCCCAGGGCAGCATTGGCCCTCTCCGGCAGGACTTCACTGGCCTCCCAGGGATCAACAGAAAGGCAGTTACTTACAAATGTGGAAGGGAAGCTTTAGGAAAGCTGAGTTCTCGCTCGCACAGCGCTGGAATTGGGGTTTTTACCAGTGGAATCCTTCAGGACTCTTAGTAAATGAATGACACAGTTAAAACCTCAAGCACCCGTGTGAAAATAGTGTCACTGAGCACGTAATTCCATGCCTGGGGCTGTCAGCTCCCCTCGCTTAACAGGCAGGACATGGATGGGTTGTACTGGGCTTTGCCACGGTAGCACTTGGACTGGAGATAAAGCACAAGACCAGAACAAGATCGGGTATTTCACCGGGTACCAGCCATCATTTTGAGATGTTCCCTTCAAGCAGTGTGCAGTTGCTAGGGCAGGAGATGGGCGGGGGGGGGGGGGGGGGGG
>JANRGW010037257.1:0-28000 GCA_024733675.1 Psilopsiagon aymara
TGAGGGTGGTGAGGCACTGGCACAGGTTGCCCAGAGAAGCTGTGGCTGCCTCATCCCTGGCAGTGTTCAAGGCCAGGTTGGACTGGGCTGGGAGCAACCTGGTCTAGTGGAAGGTGTCCCTGCCTGTGGCAGGGGCTTGGAACTGGATGAGCTTTAAGGTCCCTTTCAACCCAAACCAGCCTGGGGTCCTACAGTCACCAGGCTGGATTTGTTCTTAAGGCTGCAAAGGTCTTTAATTATCAGCTTTCACATAGTACATGCGAAACACTTCAGGATCAGCTTTCAATTATGAAAGCTTTCCCATAAGAGCTTTTAAGCCAAATCCCAATCCCAGCCAGAAACTAAGCCTATGCGTACTACATTTAAAGGCACATAACAACAGAAATCGCAAGGATAAACCTTCAGCTAGAAAGAAATAACCAGTTGTAGCCTCATTACTTTTACTGATGTACAATAATTATAGTTCATACTTGCTAAAGGGCTTCTAACAAACCTCTCAAAGCCATTTATCATAATTAACGTCACCTTAGACGCATTTCAAGCTTTTGGTCCTCAGCTCATTTTTTATGGACCTTTCAAAATTGTTCCAGTACATTAATTTTTCTATTTTAAGCAAATCTATATGAAGGACCTATCATATGCTAAAGGAATGACACTTCCCAGTTTATAAACGTGGGTAATACACATGCACATTAATAGCTTAGACCTTTTTTAAGCAGTATTGAGTCATTAATTCATGATCTACAGATGTGATTAGAGTCAGGTAGGGCTTGCTTTGAAAGAAAAACTATTGATATCTTCAAAGAAGCAGAATTTGCAGACTGCAAAATGTAACAAGCATTCAAAATATTGTATATATAAGTTAGAGTTAATAGTACTTTCTCATTTTTATAGATTAACATTCTCTATACTATTCCAAAACCTTTATCACATTAAAGTTCAAAAATCAGGTACAGTAAGTTATAAAAATACATCTAAACTGAGATCAGCTACATCTGGAAATAGAAAAAACAATGTAAAGATGCTCAACTTAAAATTAGCAACATTCAGATATGTCAGATTCAGAGGATTGAGAGTATGAGGTTTTGGGAGGTTTTTCACTCCTCTTCAATGTAACCAGACTTGTCATTCTAGCATGCAGTACTACATGAAGACACCCAAACTAGGGATGACCAAAAAGAAACCAGTCCACAACTTTTCAGAACCTAACAAATGAAGTAACAACTCATCTGAAGCAATGAGACAGTGAAAGTACATTTTAACTAATCTGATCACTTAAAAGCCTGGAGTAAAGCATTGGTTGTACGGAAAAAGAATTAATAAGGGAGATAAAACATGAGCTTGAGCTTTCCCATCTAGCATGCTTCTGATAGCTGCATCCAATTAAGGCTTTATGGTCCTAATAGCTCAGTCCTCAACTCTCTATATGGTGCAAGATGCAAGTAAAGGATGTCAGCGGCACATTGACACTAGTAGCACCAAAGCCAGCCAAAAGTAGGCAACTTCAGATACAAGTGATTTCATGTATCTCCCTACAGTTTTGGCCAAACTTATACCCAGTATTCATTATTTCCATCACCATCTCTTCATATCAACTGCTCTCCATACCTGTACTCTTCTCATTTGAGCCTCATTTAAAATGTACATGGTTCAAAGTAAAATATCCACCTGCCAGAGCAATTAAATACCTCATGCCCAGAGCCTCAGTGCTAATAACTGTAACAAGTAGAAGCTGGTTGTGGTCCTTATGCTTCATAATTTCGTAGAATTCCAGACTGGTTTGGGTTGGAAGGGAGCTCATCCAGTTCTAACACCCCTACCATGGGCAGAGACACCTTCCACTATACCAGATTGCTCCAAGCCCCATCCAACCTGGCCCTGAACACTGTCAGGGACGGGGCAGCCACAGCTTCTCTGGGCATCCTGTGCCAGCGCCTCATCACCCCCACAGAGAAGAACTTCTGCCTCAGATCTAATCTGAATCTCCCCTTTAGGAAGTTTTCCCCAGAAAAGATTTCCTCTGTCTCCCCTCACATTAATTAACTGTAGGGTAATCAGTACTTATGTTCTGGAGCAGACACTGTCCAGTACATATGGCTGGCTGTAAGCAATCACCATGATAACAGCATCTCTAAGTAAAGACTATCTTCTGGTCAAAGTACCCTTACATGCTTGTTTACTTTTCAATAAGTCTGATTAGCAGAGGATAGTTACAAATACTGGCATACTATACTTGAATAGCACACGGCATGCATAAGGCAATGCATGTATTGAGTTATCTATCAAGTGAGTCTGTTCACTTAACATACAGAAGTCTCTGTGAGAAGGCAATCAAGGTAGAGGAAAGCTGTTCCCCACTAAGCCGTGCACAACAGCTTGCTGGAGTCAGTCCTGACTAGTCCGGACTTGCCCCCATAGCCACGTTGGAGAATGAAGCTTTAGCTGTAAATGGAAGACACTACAACAAGGAGGAAACTCCTTTCTTCTAGTCACCACAGAACATCCCTGCATCATCTCCACCAGAAGCAACACAGCTGCATCTACCCATGCAAATCTGCTATAGAAGTTATCACAGCTTCAGTAACAAAAAACTATTCACTGATCTTTCCAGTCAATAAAGACCACAGGCAAGGTGAACTCTTAGTTTCTTTTTAAATGTCTAAAAATACTTCGAATAATGGGGCATGTAGAGAAATTATTGTCAAAAAGAAGAGCAGTCAGTCATAACCTTTGTTAACACCTCTAATTGGAGGTCCTGACACAGGAAGACCTCTTCTAGTTCCTATTCAAGCGGCCAAATGGCCCTGGGAGACATCTGAAGAACTGGGTGGCTAAATCAGGCAGTCCAGTTTATCACAGCAGAACAAAACAGAATTAAACCTTTTGTCTTTCCATAATTTCAGAGCACAGTGCTGTTCCGAGGACGCAAGACCTTCACGTGCTTTGTAAGGCAGACATTTCACCAGGAGCTGGCTATTAGCCAGCATATATCTCTGTCACTTCAGGATAATCTGGTTAAACAGCTACATCTTTCCTTATTGTGTTTTTGTTTCCACTATACACATGAAAATTAGCTTAGAGACTAAGAGGGCTAATTTACATTTTTAGGGATATGTTTTATCATTGTGCGCAGATAGGATTTGCAGTCTTTGCTGAATGTGTTGCTACCAACCCACTTACTTTTCTCTGTCAAAAAACAAGGGGGGGAAAAAAGAGACATTTGCATCATGTAAGCAGGGAATACAGTCCAGTTTTTCATCAAAAAATAAAAAAAAAATAAAAAGCAAAGCCTTAAATTATCACCCCTCCTTAATACAGCCAGCAAAAAAACTGAAGCATAATAGATGCTGAAAGCACTATTAGAGCAGCAGGAGAAAGTACAAACTCCCATTTTTTGGTCACTGCCTTTGAGATTGCGCTCTTGTGAATGCAGCAGGAATCCCACGTGAAATAAATGCAGCCTAAAACATTTCCCTACAACAGTAGGTATTTGTAGCTGTAAATAAAAATGGATACTCTGAAGAAGGCTTGTTGCCAATCTTGTCACTGACAGTATCAAGTGTATGAAAATTGTACTTGGTGCATACCTGCAGGCAAAGTTTGGAAAGTGGGTCTGAGATCTAAACCAGCAAAGCGCCACTGTGTATTTACCACTGCTGGAGTTAAAAAAACCTTAAGGAACAGGAAAAACCACAAGAAAACCTGTTTCAGTATTACTGCACTCTATATACTTGAAAAGGGGAAGAGTAAGGAAGCAATTCTAGGATCTTGCTATATAACTACCAAGTCCCATCGTTTAATAGCTGCAACCAGGGACTAAATGGCAACTCAGACCACTTCATCAATCACATAGCTAGTGCAATATCAGTATCAATGGTTTTTATATGCCCACACATGTAGTATTAAATTATATTAAATTGGTATTTCTTAAGTATGCACATATGATCAAGCAAAATGTACATTCTAACAGCATGTTCAGTAACAGTTACACAACAAAACAAGAGCACTGGGAAAGCAGCACCTTTTGCAGAGGAGAAATTGAATCATAGAATCACAGAGTGGTTTGGGCTGAAGGGACCTTAAAGCTCATCCCGTTCTAACCCCTTCTCACAGGCAGGGACACCTTCCATGAGAGCAGGTTGCTCCAAGCCCCATGCAACCTGGCCTTGAACACTACCAGGGATGGTGCAATAGGAAAGAATAAGCAGTTTTCACCATGATTATATGTGCTCGTTAGACTGGCAGGAAATTGCAGTTCTATTTCACAGAGATTTTGCAGCACAACCACTGGAGCTCGCTCAACTGGCCGAAGTACAAAACATCAGTATTTCTGTAAAAGTTGACAGAGCTGGGGCTTTGGTGCAGCTCCTGTGTGATGCTGCCCTAAAGAACTCCCAGGTGTCCCATTCGCCTTATTTTTCAACTAAATAAAAAACCTGGAAGCAACCCAGTTATCAGTGTCAGGTATGGGAGAAGAAAACAGGGACTGGTGCTGCCAGGAAGCTGGGACCTTTTCAGCCTTGCACCTGGGATCATCAAATTTTTGCTGCAACCAAACAGAATCAACAAGAGCCCTGCAATTCTGAGAAAGCAACAATCTGAGACATGAGTTACAGGTGGGTAATTTTTCCTCCTTCTTCCCACCTGTCTGTCACAAAACCCAACAATCTCTCTTTTTCTGCAAGCTTTGCATTCAGGGGAGCATCTTGGGCTGACATGTGCCCATGACTCCAGATGCAAGATGTGATGGCTGTTTATTGAGTTCTGTGTCTGAGAAGTCACACTTCATACATTCTTACTATAAGATTAATAAAATCCTACTGGAAGCAAGAGTTCCATCAGCATAATCCCTTGGTCTACACACCAGGGATAGAAGTATAAATAATTAAACCTACCAATCTGAAATACACATCTGAAAGTCACTCCAACTACCATCAAACCCACAGTTTCGAGTTCATTCAGCACCTGGTAGCACAAAACACTGACAAAAGTATAAAACAGAAAGACAAGAAAAAAAGACTTATTCATAAAGTCTGATCTTGCATATCAAACACTGTAATTTAAAATATCATTGAGCTATCTCACACTGGGGCATTACTTTTTCCCCGTTTCCAAGTGATATGAAAAAAACAAATTTACCCACAGCTCAAGCAATTCCTACCTGTAGCATTTAATTGCCCAGTGGTATCAACTAGTTTTTCTACACAGTCCACTTCCCAACATCACTCGATTTCCTGCTGTGAAACCTCAGATAGACTAATAGGCTTCTTTGTCTCTACTAACAAAAGAGTTTTACAGTTAAGGTCTTATTTAAATACAATTACTGAAACAGATTCAATGCTTTTCACTCAGTTATTCAGTGTACCCTTTGAAAACCAAAGTTATGTAGGAAGTATATTTCAAGATTTACTAAAATTAGGGGCTAAGGCTAAAACAAGAAAGTGTACTTTAAACTGAGACATAATGATACATTGACTGATAGAGGGGGGGAAAAGAGTGGCTTTGTTTAGCTTCAAAAACTATGATATAGCTCACACGAAAGCCCAGAAATTGCATCCCAGCAAAAATAACTTCTCTAGCAAAGACAGCTTATATTCCTGCATGTGTTTTGCCAATGACACTGGTAACAGCCTCAAAAATATAAATATATGAGAATATATAAAAAATATAATAAAACATAGCTGACTTAATTCCAAAGCTACAATAACTAAACCACTTGTCACTAAAAAGTCAGTTACACCAGAATATTAGCTACAATTCCTTGGACTGAAGGAACAAGGGAGGGCAAGACTTACAAACACACTCAATATTAACACAATCCACGGGTATTTGTGTCTTGCTTCTCACAGTACCAAAAGGAATTTAAACAGTGTGTTTCAGGCAACATCCAAAACACAGATTGATAATAAAAGGGAAGAAGATCCAGCCCAGACAGACAACATAAGGGTCTTCTAGAGGGATACTACCAAAGGGATGCATACGACAGCAGGAACGGGAGAGGGCAGGTGAAGGAGGACCGTGGGAGGGTGATGAATACTGGAACACAGCTACAATTTGTGATAACGTTTAACCCCCTGCCCTCAATTTAGACTCTCTAAGACATTAAATGAATACCAATATGTCAATAAACCAAGACAAACACAAGCCCAGACAGAACAACAAAACCTCTGCCCCTAACAGCATTCATCCCTTTTTGTCTTCCAGATTACAGGAGAAGCCACAGAATCAGAAGGCTTTAATCCACAGGCATGATGGGGAAGAGTGAAAGCAGCAGAGCCACTCACACCTGCAGCAGTGGCTCATCTGCTCTCCCCATGCAGCAGCCCTGCAGGTCACTGCACTTGAAAAAACATCATAATAAAAATCATCTGTCTGCTATCACCAAGCCAGGATGTAGCATCACTGCAGCTGCATTTACACAGCAGTTGGTATGGATAAAATCATTCCTTGTTAAGGAAGGATTTATAAAACATGCAGGACATTCACTGAACAGAGGCAGTGACTAATTTGAAATTATAAATGCATTTACCTAGACACAGCTGACAGGTTGAAGAATCAGTCCAGTTTCCTTTCACTTTGCAACGGATACGCCACAGGATTGGCTCAATTCGGGGACAAGTACAAAGACCATGATTAAAATGAAATTCTCAGATTGATGGGAATTAACAGTGAAGCAGCAGTGTGGAGAACAGAGTCCAGAACAGGGAGAATGGCACTTAAGGGTTGAATTGCCTTAACATCCCCAAGAGTAAAATTGCTAACACCTCCACCATCTGTTGCACTAGCTATTTGGCCTGCAAAGCTCGCTACGGAAGGGACAGTGCCAAATCTCTTCTTCCAAACATGACTATTAGAAGCTACTTCCACATCAATCACACCACAGCCTAAACACTCTGTTAGATGTCCAGGTCTTCTCAAACTCCTCTTTTGTCCCGCCGTAATGAAGGTTTTGTTTGATCTGCAATGCTGTGGCACGCCAGGTCTTCATGTCCTCTGCACGGGTAGATGAGAAATGAAGGAGCACCGGAACTCGCCCACCAGAGTTCAGGGCCAGGGAGGGAAGCTGCCTTTGTTTGATGCAAGCATCAACTGAGAAGAGGCCAACTGGAAAGAAATCACTCTCTTCCAACCTCCCTTGGACACCTGGGTTAAGGCATGACAGCCCTTCTCAGCAGGGCTGAGGAGTACACAGCTACCTCCTACCACCCTTTTATTAGCAGCAGGTATTTGCTTCTTATCACTCCTAGTCACTGTTTGGGTCATTTTGTTGTTGTTGGTTTGGGGTTTTTTTGTTATGTGGTTGCTGGGATTGATGGTAGTGGTTGTTATTTTTTTAGCTGACTTGCCCTGACATTCAAGGGCTACATTTTATTTTCAGCTCAAATTAAAGGCTGCTGAAATCCGTCATGGTCTCGCCTCCCTGCATGAGGAGTCAGCTCTTATCTCTCTGTGGGGGGAAGTGAAAATGGGCTCCGTTGCCTAGAAACCTGACTGAGCATCTTTTAAGTGAAAAGCAAGTTCTGGACTGTTAATTTAGGAGCAGAGTCCAGGCCAGAGGATGGTGCCAGTCACTTTGCTTCTAACATCTACAGGGTGACCCTTTCATGGGAACAATGAAGGGTAGACAAACCCAGCACTAAGACTGACAGCAGTCCAGGGGTTTATTAACCAGGCAGTTGCAATGCACTGCGAGTTATGCTGCAAGCATCTGCAGTCTCTCAAGATCAAGAAGACTCCTTCCTACTGGGGCATGAGGGTTTGGGGACCCTGCACCCAAAAAGACTTGTTCATTCACTGAATTCATGTGCAGCACCACAGGTACCTATTTCCTGGAAGAGAAGCCAAGAAGGAGCCAGTGGGCACATCCACATTTCAGATAGCATATTACATGCAGTATTGTTTATCTTGCAGAAAGCAGTTGTCTGCCCTCAGTAACAATGAATTACATGGCACTTTATGCAGTGATCCAAGCTATTTTTTATATAAGAAAAATAGACTCTCCTCTAAATTACAGCATTTACCTTGTATGTACTGAGTGAGTTTTCTTTTAATTTACAAAGAAAGCCACGAGTAACAGCATGTTAGGACAAGTCTTGCATGAAATTCAGCATTAGATCTCAAATATGTGCCCATCTGAAATGTTTTCACTAGTGAAAGCAAAATCTTCAAGATATTCCTATGAAGTTCATCATATCTTTCACACTGGTCACGCTGATAGCCATACCATAAAATAAATTTTTAAAAAAGGTAAAAAATAGTTGTTTAAAACATTAAACTGAATTTTGAGACTACAGATATTAAAGCTAAGAAGAAGTCTGCAAGACAATGAAGCACCAACCCACGGTGACAAACAACCTTCAAGGTAAGACCCCAACTCCTCGAGTAGATATTGCTGAAATTGGTGGTCAGGCAACAACCAGAGTAAGTACCAGGGTTTACTATACTCCTCCATCAGATTTGAATCAATGCATTGCCCCAGGAATCCCAGTTCACCCGGAAAGCATAAAGAGAGCTACAAGAAGGGGAACAAAGAGCTGCTGAATCCAGCTCCCTGACATGAAGTGTATGTCCCATGCCAGGCTTGCCTGAAGGCTGTGCCAGCAGCAGAGAGCACCCCAAGATGCAGACACACTTCTGCCAGCTCTTCTTGCCTTCAGGTCTTACTCAAGTTATTACCTTCAATGCCATAAAGCACGCTATACAGAAACAACTGATTTGACTTTGCTACTTTGCATTAAAATCCAAGAGGATACAAGATACTTCTAGTAAGCTGGCCAACCATTACCAGCAACTACAGCTACACAAGCTACAATTACAAGTATATTGTATACAAGTACAAACCATTTGTGCTTTGTCTCTACTAGGACTGATATGAAAATAAATATATTTAAGTCTAAAATCACTAAGACCTACAATATTTTTAGTTATTTGGGGGAAAAGCAACTTATTTCTCCTCAGTTTGAACAGATCTTAGTAGCACTCTGTTTACAAAGTATTTCCTTTCCTATCTTGCAGAAACACTGAGGATAAATACAAAGGTTTCTGCAGTGTTCAAACCTTACAGTAAGTAACCAAACACAGCTAAGATGAAAGGAAGAAATCAGCACAACAAAAACTGTGCTTTCTTTTTACATCTCCCCTACTCCTTGCCCCTTTGCTCAATTACTTTAACATTTTTCCTGACACAACAGGGTCAGTAACACCCACGTAACTAAAGAAATTCACCTGGTTTTCCTCCTTTCCCTAACCTCAAGCATTGGAAACAAGGCCTACCATCACATGCTACTAAACCACTAATGAAGCACTAATGAAAGCTTAGATCACAGCAAACTCCGTCTACAGTAATTGTTGCTCCAAGGCCAAGTCTATCTTATCTATCTCATCTATCATCTCCCCTGAACATCAGTAACACTGTGTGAGTACACTGATATTAAACAGTGCTATCAGTGCTCTGACAAAGCAATCAAAATACAATAAAGCTTTCAAGCACAAACCCTTGCTTTGATACTTAATTTGAATTTAGCTATCAGAATCACAGAATGGTTTGGGTTGGAAGGGGCCATAAAAAGCTCATCCAACTCCAACATCCCTAATACAGGCAGAGACACCTTCCACTAGACCAGGTTGCTCCAAGCCCCATCCAACCTGGCCTTGAACACTCCCAGGGATGGGGCAGCCACAGCTTCAACTTATACCTGCTTTAATGTGATCTGCTTGGCAGGCCAGGTCATACAGGGAAGACAGGGAAGACAGCATGCTCTTCCCCATGCCCTCACTCTACCTACATCCATGGACAGAGACAAAAATCAACTCCACTGCTCACCACCTACCCTACACCCCCAGCACTACTAAGAACAATTGATCATTTCTCCTTTCTCCCCGCCCTCAAACTTCAGAGGGCCATAAGCAAGAGCTACTTAAAAAGAGCAGCACATCCCAGGCTTGCTCCCGGGCTTCAGTCCCAGCTGCCGGCAGCCGATTCCCAGCCCACTCCCCGGAGACGGCATTATCAGCGCCTTGCCAACAGAGAAGGTGGAAACAAGGGAGGGGGATTGCTAAGAGAAGGAAGGAGAAATCACACGAAAAATAACGCAGCAGCTGGTCAGTGAGACTCGATTTTCTAGTCTAATCTCGGTTTGTGAAGTCAATGGGGGAGAAATGCCACAATTTGCATGACAACAGCCAAGCCAACTGAATAGTGGCAAATCAATCCTGCAGCAAAAGATAAAGCAGAATCTACCTAATATGTTAGCAGCAAGGTAAAATTCAATTCCCATAATGTCTGATGACATTGATTAAAACTGACACTTTTATCATCATCATTATTATTATTATCTGTTTTCCACTTAGGGCTTGGAAAAAACTGAGCCATACAAAGATGCAGTTGTCTGACACAAATGGAAACATACTTGATCATGGAAGAAAATAAGGTGAAGTCCACATCTATTAGCAGTAACAGCCCTAGGAAAATATTAGGGATGGCCATTCTAGTGTGTTACAAAGAAACTCATGCACTGGGTTCAGGCAGGGATTCAGTGAATTTATACCCATTAGAAGAGAAGTAAATAGGTAGCTGGAAAGAAATACCAGATTTTATTTATGGCTTAGTTGAAAATAATCAGCCAACATATATCTGCCTTCCTTCCCAGTTATTTAGAGATGTGACTGTCAGTGTTGACTTGCTGTTGAATTTAATAACCCTCACAGTCACTACTGGGTTCAATAGGAAAATTTCCTGAGAATATGCATTTGGCTATAATTAAAAACCAATTCTTCCTAACTCAGGAAAAAAATCCTCCTTCCCTTCCTCAGTCACCAGTGTCATTATCTCATTTAATAATCTCATTTTTAAAGATGACATTACACCTGAATGGGAATTGCTGATCTGTCAAGGTAAGCACATTCATCACAGGAAAAAGAAAGTACCTACCAATGATGCTGCTGCCTGCATTTAAGCAAAAGGTAACTGGATATTAAAATAAGAACAAAGTGAGTATCCTGAAACATCCACATTACTTTTATCAAAGGAATCTGTGAGAGTAAATAACCATTTTCAAGGAAAAAAAAAATATTCATTTTTTTGGGTATTGGTTTTAACTACAGTGCATGCCATCACGATATCAGAGACAAAGAGTGGTGAAAATCTCAGCCAGCATTGCTTATGCCACTAAATCCATTCTGCACAGTACTAGCAAAGGATCGCGAACATCGCAAATATGTCAATGCCTAATCTTCTGACTCAGTTACAAGCTAAAAGAGAATCCCCCCTTCAGCCCCACTTTCACTACTGCAAGTCTCAAAATATCTTTCCTTGCAATACAGAGAAGACAGCGAGAAGTTTCAAGTGGCACCTCTTGAATACTAAACACTTCCAAGGGTCTACATGTTGTCCTTGGCCTCAAAAAGATCCTGAACTGCAATAACCTGCTAGGGAAGGCAGACCACTGATGCTCCTGTTTTTGAAGGTGCCCTAATAGGAGCTGCAGAAGAGAGGGGGCTCTCAGCTGTGTTTGCAGAAGATCAGGATCCCTCTCTCACTTTCCAGTCACCAGGGGAACGGGTAGATACCATCCTGCCCATGTACATCCTCCAAAACCTGCCCTGAAAAACGCTTCACTGTCTCCTGCCATGAATATATTACAGATCCCAGACACAGCAATGTCCAAACCTGCCCATTAATCACATTTCCTTCCACAGGCAGCAGCCTTCTATTAATATATATTAGTTTTTGTAACGGACTTGAGTAAAGATGGAAGTGACATTTACTCCCTCAAGTGAAATTATACAGTTATATACATCCTATCATGTTTTGCCATCTCATGTTTTTACAGCAGTTGGGCTGTCACAGTCTCTCCTGCAGAAACAGCTCTTCTGCATTTAACAATGTGAAGGTTAAAAAAACCCAACGCCAAGAACAAGTCAAAGTCAGGAGCCTGATTTATGGATCAAAAATCCAGGCATGAGATGGTTTTGAACAAAATGGATTGTGCTTTGCCAGTTTGCTTTTGATAGTTTCTTTGGGGAAATAAAACTTTTGCTGAATTATCCCTTAGAAAATGGTGGTAACAGAGATTTTATCTTCTTTTGTTTAAATAGCGAACAATTCTATGAATACAAGGCCTGATACTCAGGTAATATGCTAATGTAACTATGTGGCCTGGCATGTAAACTGACTCAAAACCAGCTTGGAATACATACCCCATTAATTCAGATCTTTCTACTCCTCTTGATTATTTACTTTTTCTTTTGTAAACAAACGAGTCCAGCAGGTCCCAGCACTGAGCTGAACAGTACAGGAGCAACCCACTACATCTCACCAAAACTACAAGTCCCTAAAAGGAAACATGTAACACTACTTGTATTTGCACTTAGATTGGCTAGAATAAAGGAAAACCATAGAAAACCAACATTTTGAATTGTATTAAAATATTGTGATGAGTAAAATATGGTCTGAAAAAATGGAATTAAGTATTCAGATTACTTTTGTTCACAGCATCTGAATGAATCACAGAATCATAGAACAACGAGGGCTGGAAAGGACCTTAAGATCATCCAGTTCCAACAATCCTGCTATGGGCAAGGATGCCTCACACTAGACCACAATTTATGGGATAAATTACCAAGAATGGATTTTAGGTTATCCTCAGTTTGTAGATAACCACACTACAGATCTGATTAGTGGTTCATGAGAAAAATAACGATTATTACGAGTAACAAAAATCAACTAAATTTGTTACTTCAATTGGAACATCCAATGGGAGGGTTCCCCCCCTAAGCTGGATAACTTCAGCTTTTAGAGTGCATAATCATTCATCACCTACACTATTACCATTCCCTCTGTAGTGATCATATGCCCCTAAAGTCCTCAAGTCAGATAAGCTTCCTCACCCTACTAATGGAGAAACTGGAGCTTAACTGAAGAAAAATAGCTATATAAAGGACCTACCTTAAAGTTACTAAAGATGAAAAAGAAAAGGGTAAAATTATGTGATCAGGTTTGTAGCACTGTTCTGGCAGATGGCAACCCATGGTTGTAGTAACTCAGGCTAACGAGTAAACTGCACTGCTAGGCATCACCCCAGCTTTCCTCTCATCTGA
Source organism: Psilopsiagon aymara (assembly GCA_024733675.1). Taxonomy (NCBI): domain Eukaryota; kingdom Metazoa; phylum Chordata; class Aves; order Psittaciformes; family Psittacidae; genus Psilopsiagon; species Psilopsiagon aymara. The sequence continues at coordinate 13,099 of JANRGW010037257.1, forward strand.
TTGTCCTGCAGATTTTTCCCCCTGCATCTAGCATGGTATGAACAGACAGCAATATAACCTCAGCAATATAACCTCACACAATATGCATCCTAAAGTAGAGATTCAAATGTTAATGATGGCATTTGTTCAAACCCCATTCCTGAGGAATAATCTTGCCTTCACCACCCTCCATTCTTTCCATGTGATTGATTAGAGTAGGATGATTTTTGTAGGAGTCATTAAGAATGCATAGAACAGAAAAATAAGTACTCATATAAAAGGATGATTTAAATAGAGTCGCTATAGGATACATCCTAGCTGACTTCCCTAGCATCCGCCCTCCTGTGAATTAACAGGAGTTCAAGGTATTTTAAGTTAATTAATGAAGGCAGTGCAATACAAACCCCAGTGGTATTAAGACATTGCCCCAAAGAGTTAAATCCTCACTGGATTAAAAGTAGTACAGTTAAATCTGCTTCTGAGAAAGCAGAGGGAAGAAAGAGCCAATTCTCTTGTAGCTAATGGAGTTAAACAGGAATAAATGAAAGTAAAATGAAGGCTTTACACTTGTGTGGGTGCAGGCACAACAAGGCCTACATCATCCTAATACTTACTTAAACTATTCAAGTGCCTTGCTCCTGGAAAATCAGATGCAGGGACCTTAAAATTCATCCAGTTACAACCCCCTGCAATGGGCAGGGACACCTTCCACTAGGCCAGGTTGCTCCAAGCCCCATCCAACCTGGCCTTGAACACTGCCAGGGATGGGACAACTAAACAAACTTAATGTCAAGCACATTAAGGAGAACATCACCCTCATTTAACAACTCCACAGTGCTTTTAGTAGCACAGTCAAACCACAAAGGATGGACTTTCAAGAGTATGAAGTTACACTTCTACTTCTTCCAGCACCTGGATGACTTTATCAGACTTTTGTAAAAGCCTGTTCCACATCCCTGCCCTTTTAGACCAGTGGAAACTCAATATATCCTGGAAGAATAATTCCATGTGGCTGAAAACACCCATTCATAGTGACACTGGAGCAGCTGAGAAAGGGAGCTCTTTGCTCTATAAGACGGATTAGAGGATGATTTACTGGCAGCTGCACAGTGAGCAGTAGGTATGGGGATGTCTGTGGAGAAGAAATGCTGAGAAATAACGTGACAAAGTGGAGCAATACCCAGGAAGGAGAAAAATAGTATGTATCCTTCAGTGTCAGCCAGGGACTTAGCTAGAAATGCTCCTGGCAGATTGGATTCTTCAATGCCCTGAGCCACCCGCTTCCAAAGCGGTTGGTTCACTGCATACATTAACAGTGAATAACAATCAACTCCTCAGCTGCTTACGACTCGGGTTTTATTCCTTGATTCTCAATCAGAATTCATGAAACACATGTTTTTTTCTGCTAACATGGCTTGGAAGTGAGAATCCCATGCAAAGATGAAATAACACGCATGTAAGAAAGCATCCTGATGGTCTGAGTAAGTGAAATATTAGTAAGTGATACCACTGACAAGTGCAGAAGAGTTCTGTTGTACTGTGTGCTGCTGCTTTTCCACTGGCAACTCCAATGAAAATTTATTTTTTGTATTGTTTTCAACCACATAATATAAGAAACAGCACTTTCAAAGTCTTCCCTCCCTTCAGTTCTGTTGCACTGAACTGGTTTTCCTTTTAAATTATCAGTGTCTTTATGGCTCTGGCTGAGCTTATTTTATTGAAGGTTTTTTGAGCAACAACACCAGGCAGATGAGTAAAACTGAAAAGTTAAGAGAATCAAAGGAGTCCAAGAGTGGTCCCAATGAATCTGCAATTTTCTGGTGCATCATTCTGCATCAGATGAGTAATCCACCATTTGGGACAGTGTCCAAGAACAGACCATCTGCTCCCAGTATTACCACGCTCTTGGAAGCTCCACAGAGTCTTTCACCTTCTCTTTAACAGCTCTGGAGAGCAAAATAATAGTGAGGTTTCTAAAAATTACAAAACCAATAAATAAACAAGCTGCTTGGTCTGAAACACTATCTCTTTCCAGGTTCAGCACCTCTAGCTCACATTAGTAGCCTTCTGCCACATATAAGTGGCGTTTGACATGGAAGACACAAATGATACTGAATGAAGAAAATGGATTTTGAACTGTGAGATCCCAACACTGAAACAATAAAATCCCAGATAAGTGATTGAGGGGATTTGCATATGTACAGTTCCTGAATTCTTCCTAATTTCACGCACATGCTCTGTAACAAATGCTTCAAAGAGCAGTGAGGCAACCACAGAATGTAAAACCTCCCCAACTATCCCCTACCCTGTGTGCAAGGAAGACTACAGGACAAAAACTCTCCCTTTAATGCTTCAGCAAGGCAATTCCATGGAAGGAGCCAGGTCTAAAAGGCAAAAAGGAACATGCCAACCACTTTTCATACAACTGTCCTGCAAAGTCCAATCAAGGCAGCTAGCTAATGGGATAGGAAATCAAATCCCCACATCAGCACATAGCTGGATGCTATCAAAAGAGGTGGTCCTGTGCCTGCAGTCCTGGCCCCAGCTTCACACCCTCCCCTTTGCCCCTGCTCACCTGATCCTTACAGGAGCCAAGCTTAAGAAACTAAGCCACCACAATGCTCCAAGTTTTTACTCAGGAGCAAAGAACCTCCCTGAGGATCCTCTAGCCAGGGAGAAAAGATCAATAACAATATCTTTGGCAGCAGCCTGCCATTAGGTCAGTTCAGCTGTATTTCAGAAATCCAGCTAAGAGATGATTCTTAAGCAGCTGAAGATGTTCTAAGATCCCACATGGATTTTAGCAGAGCATGGGTTCTAGCTGTGGTGCAAGGAAAGCCATGGGATCATGTATTTGGAACAGAAGACTCAACCCTCTTTGCTATTAAGAGTGGTTCAGTATCTTGCTGCTATCGAAAGGATGAGGTCTCACTGCTGCCCCACTTCCCAACCACTCACTCTTCTCTCATGTGAAGACCAGTGAGTGCTCTTCCAAACCTCAACTGAGCCACTACCCCAGCAGAAGAGCTCTACAGGGGGCTTCATCCTGCAGACTTGAAAGTCAGAAGGTCAAGCTGACTTCAAAACCAAAGGCAGGCAGCTAAGAATGGCCTGTTTCACTGTGCCCTCAGTATCCAGATAGTATTGCTATAGCTTCATTTAAAGACCAGCTGGATTTGGGACCTCCTGAATAAGCTGATCTCCTATCACCAGAGCAGCAAACTTCAAACAAAGCCAAGAGAGGCCAGTGGAGAGGGACTAGAAGAAAAGGTGTAGCTAAGATATCATAAAGGCTTCTAAAGAAAAAGGCCATACTACTTTCAAAAGAGCGTAAAAATGGCTTCAGGTCCTATCGTTCAAAAGTGCAAGACAGAAAGAACACTACGTATATGGGAAGCACGTCTCTAAAGTATGCACTTAGAAAGCCAAAGACAAAGCCCACACTTTGCTCACATTTTGGAAGTTCAAGGTCACTGAACTGTAGGAGTCTTGGGCATGAGGATGAGAATACAAGGGCAGTGAAGGAGAAAGGTTAAGATGTCCTCTAGGACAGAAGAGAAGAGAGAAAGAAAAGAAGATAGAAAAAAGAAGAGAAAGAAGAAAAGACAGAAAGTACAAAGTTATTCATATAGGAAATCAGGTGCTAAAGCTGGAGCAATATGTGCGCAGGTATGATTTGGAGCTTGAGATAGAGAGGTAAGGCAAGACACATATAACCATGAGTTTTAGGGAGTTAAGCCAGATCTCACAAAACATTCCTCCTCTGGCCACTGACAGGAAAGAGGAGCTGGTCCCCTTAATGTCTACAAGGGGCTTTGGTGAGGGCAGCTCTTCTCCTGACCAGCCAATGTAGTGTCACTCAGGCTCCAGCCTCACTCAGGATCCTAGAAGTCCTTACCACCAGTCCTTATTCCAAATAATCTTTATCAGTTATCGTACATCTCTTAAGTATGATGCCAGTACTCTTCTTTTGCAAAAACATAGTATCTTACATGTTAAAAGAGAAAGGAATTTGGCAGTGCTGGGGTAAATCTTTGACTTTGTGATCTTAAAGGTCTTTTCCAGCCTGGTTGATTCTATGAGACAAGTAAGAAAATACAGACCTTTGCAAATCAATCCAGCCTGTTTGTTATACTCATTTGCCTTCCTTCACAGACAATTCCAACACGCAGGCTTTGAGCTGCCAGATTTACTGCTCAGCTGGCAGGAGAGCAGGCCACCAGCTCCTCCAAGGTCCCAGCCACATCTTCCCTTACTGTCAGGCTCCCATTAGATCTTACCCTGATTAAAATGCTTCCTACTCAATCCTTACACCAGCCTCAGTCTGCCACTTTCAAGAGACTTGGTCTTATACCCAAGTTAATGAGAGAAGGAGGCAGTTAAGGACTGAATTAAAAAACAAGCAGAACAATGACTGGGGGGGAATAACAGAAATATTCAGTCCTTGATCTCCAGAACTATCTTTCACACATACAGGCACTGGTCCAAATAGATCATTTATTACCTTAGGAATCTAAAATAAAAGTTTTTCCATTAAAAAAAAAATATGTTTCAGTGTTTTAGAAATAAGCATTCTCCATTCCTTGATTAATATCAAGCTATCACAGAATGAAGTACGATCCACCTACACAATTGCAGCATTCCCAAAGCACTGCAGAAGGCAAAAGGGAAGTAATGAACATGCAGAAGCTGCATTTACAGTTAAGAGCAATCGTTTTATTTGCCTTCCTTTTGTTATAATATTTCAATATAATACTAACACTCATTCTTTGTGCTCTTCTACACTACTGAGTCTTGACTGATGATTCTTGTAAAGATTTTTTTGGTGATTAATCATTTGTCTCTACCTTTTGGACTTCAGTGAAAGCATCTTGATCACAAAACAGAACAGTTTAATGCAGATACTGTAACAGCCTCCAAACAGGGGAAGGAAAACCCCCAAGCTAACCCACTTTGGATCATTGCAGATCCAAGGTCTATGAAATTCAGTGAGAGACCACCTCCTCTCAGGTCAAAATAGGTACTGTAAGTACCAACAAAGATCATACAAATAGTATGCTATGGATTATTGAACAGTGGTATTACAGCACATTAGTTGTTAGCACTACAGGGTTGGTTGGTGGCTGGTTTGTTGTTTGAAGGACACAGCTACTTCCCTTCACTCTTTTCCCCTTTATAGTTAAACCATCTGAAAGTAATAATTATATTTTACCAGTGTGGTATCTCGATGTCAGGTAATAATTTTCACACCGATATTAAGGGAAGCTTATGGCCTTAAAGCCACACTGAAAGAAACGCTGAAGGCAAAAATCTCCCTGCTGACTTTGTGGTCATTATTTAAAGAAAAAGAGAATATTTCATAGAATCCTAGACCGGTTTGGGTAGAAGATTTGGGATGGAACTAGCTCATCCAATTCCAACCCCCTGCCATGGTCAGGGACACCTTCCACTAGACCAGGTTGCTTTGAGCCCAGAAAGTCCAATCTGGCCTTGATTTCTGCATCCATCACACTTTAAGTGCTACAGAGCCACACAACCTACAGAATCCAAGGATATCCCTATCCTATGTAACGCTTCCTAATCTAAACCAGACTAAACCCAAAAATCACTCTCTAAGTGACACCCTACATTAACACAACAAGGGGCAGGATATGTCAAGTTTATGTGATGTTCAGTGCTTTACCAAACTTGCCACCAGAGTACAAAAGTCCCTCCACATCTTAGATGATGTATTGTTTAGCCCAGCACATAAGCATCACCAAAGGAAACAAGGCTTATCTGCTTAAACTGTTCTACTCCCTTGCAAGCTATACCTTCCCAACACTTCTCCTTATAGCATATGGTGTACACAGATATTGATACTCTGCTCCCAGCAGGGCCATTGCTCCAGCCCTTGGAGCTGCCCTCAATTGGTGCATCAGCTTTTGCCAGCCACATTACCACTGCTCTCTTGGCAGTGTTTTCTATGGCCGTGGAACAAATGTGCTCCTGCTCCATGTGTTCCCAAGCGACAATGCCAATCTTTGGACACCAGCCTTGGGCATCAGGCCAGATGGATCCTTTCTGCTATTCCTCTGCTTTATGGAGTTGAATAACAAAAGACTATGAACTGTGAAAACACAATACTGTTATCTACTGAAAATACAACCATTGGTCTGTCACACAGCAGTGAAAAAAACTCAGATTAGAGATTTTAGAAAGGAATATGACTGGGGAAAAACAACAAAAAAGAATAACCTAACAGGAAATCAACATATAAATCTAACTTAGCATCCCATACACACACCTGAGGTAAATGAAGAGACACACACTGCTGTACCATCTTAAACTAAATATTACATATGCTTCACACTTGTGGAATGGAGTGAGAGGCTCACAGGTTTAGCATCTCTTTTTGAAGCTGGTGAATAACTATCCAAAACCTCTGGGAAAAGCTGCATCATCTGCCTTTTCAGCAGTTTCTAAGGGGGTCCCTATAACCAGGTGTCATTTTTTGAGCAGAAATGTCACCCACTTCTTCCCACCATCTATCTGTATTTATGCCCACATGCCTCAAACCATCCCCCAGAAAAACTTCCCCCATCAGATAAATGGCTACTGTTTGGTACTTCACTTTAAGAATATTAATTACAGCAAAGCAGATAATTAAGGTTGGATTAATCGCACTTCCCAGGGCAGCCAGGCACAGACACAAAGGGAATAGGAGCCTTTTTTGGACAAGCAACAGATCAGCAGTCAGGCAGCCTGCTATACCCTGATATTACTCCCTACACAAATAACACCAGTCAGTGCCTGTCTGGCACATCTACCCATAGAAATGTGGCATGTTTTACTGGGAAAAATCAGGACAAACACACAGAACTCCTATTTCAAGGTTGCTTTTATTAGGGCTCCGTTCCATCAGACTTTTAAAAGAGTAGGCTAAAAAGGGTCGGCTAAAAAGATGAAAACTTTATTCAGCAAGGGGCTGACAAAGATGATCAGCTTGGAATTAGGATAAATCAAGCCTCACAGAAACTAAAGAAAGCCAAACAAAACAGATATTGAAGCGCACTTGGGAAATTTGTTCCTCTGTAAAAGCACGGCTATTTTAGTTTCCTCCCTGAAGTGCTTCAGATATAGAAACTTGATAACATAATCCAAACTCCATTTAGATATTCCATATGTGAATCCTGCTATACATAAAGACCTGATTTTAAAAACATATTGGTTTTCTTTTTTAGCAAAGGATTTTTAGTTGTAGAAGAAAAGTATCTATGGAAAGGAAAAGACTCCACACAAAAATCTAGGTAATGCGCCTGATTTCCTATTTGGTTACTTTAGCATTGAGTGTCTGGATTTTAAGTGCAAGACCTGCCATATTTAGAGGTTTCATAAATTCTCCCCCTTCCCTTTTTCACTTTTTAACTAGAAATCCTGAGAACACACTAGTTTTCACCCAGGGCAGTGCAAGGAGCCAGGCTCACCAGCTTCCTGGCACAGCTCAGACCCTGAAGGCACAGAGAGGACTCCCGTGATTTACAGTGAAGAAGGCAAGCAGAAAGACGTCTGGATGCTTCAGAGGTTGGTTTTGTTGGGTTTTTTTTAAATAACTTTACAGTATCATGCGGTAACCTTAAGAACAAGGAGGCACAACATCCACCAAAACTTCCCTTAGACCTACAGAAGTCCCCTTAGAGCTACAGAAAAAGCCCCTTAGAGCTACAGAAGTCCTGAGCTGCTCATTCCTGCTCCTCCCATCCTTTGAACACCAACATTCACAAGGACAGGTTGAGAACAAAGACCAGTTCTCCATATGCCCCTTGTGCCCAGACAAGGGAGGTGGCAGCCGGCCCAGCATCAGCCACCAAGAGCCCAGCAGCAGGGCAGAGCTGCACCTCCACCAATGCCAGTCACAACAGCAGCAGAAGTCCCCAACATACGGTAACTGAGGGACTGGCATTCAAAAGCCTACAGTTCCACAAACTTATGCTGAAAATACTTCCATGTATAAGCAAAGCAAAAAACCCAAACATAATCCAAGTAGGCTTGCAGGTGTCATTCTTGCATGAGGACTCAAAACCAATTGTAGGGCCACAAACATTGAAGCCCGACCAGGACCAATCACCACCAGTACCACAAGTAGGTAGGAAAAAACTGATTTAAACTGGTTTACTAGAAAAAAGTGGTGATAAGAAAGACGGCAGAGGAGGGATGTGGAATCATTGGCGCAGGTCCGGAGAAGGCCATGGAGACGCTGCGAGAACTGCTGTTTTGCTCTGGAGACAGGCTGGGCTGTTCAGCCTGGAGAAGAGAAGGCTCCAAGGAAACCTTAGAGCAGCTTCCAGTGCCACAAGAAACCTGGAAAAGGCCTGTAGGGACAGGACAATGGGGAATGGCTTTAACCTGACAGAGGGGAGATTGAGATCTTAGGCAGCAGCTCTTCTCTGTGAGGGTGCTGAGGCGCTGGCACAGGGTGCCCAGAGAAGCTGTGGCTGCCCCGTCCCTGGCAGTGCTCAGCGCCAGGTTGGACAGGGCTTGGGGCAACCTGGTCTAGTGGAAGGTGTCCCTGCCCATGGCAGGGGGTTGGAACTGGAGGAGCTTTAAGCTCCCTTCCAACCCAAACCAGTTTGTGAGTCGGTGATTCTGTAATCTCAAAAATAAATACAAGGCACTTACTCATATTATGTTTTTCTACATCAGAAGTACATGGTTCCGGGCAGTTTTCAAGTGTGGTAGTGACTGGTGCTGTAGGATCTCAGCTTGTTCCAGCTGAGTTTGGAAAGGGCTTAATCATCCCATTCTAGCCAACTATGACAGAAGTGATGAGTTACAGGAGCCAGGGTTGGTGTCTAATCAGCATAATTAATCTAATTTGATGATTACCCCAAGGAGGGAAGAGCTCCTTCAGGCACAGGTAAAAGAGCACATGAGTCACTACTTGGCAGGGATGGTGATTAGTTTGAAAATTCAAGCTGTGGTTTGTTGGGAGGTTTGGACTCAGTCTAAAGAGGAAACACAAATTATTAGGTATAGAACAAAGTCTAGGCAGGCTTTCTCCAACCACCAAGACACGACTGTCACTAAAAACCTGTGAATTTGTCAAACAACAAAAAGTATCTTGGGACACAACACCCAAGTTGGCAATTTTATTACCATAAAAATGCTCTTGTAAGATCCATACAAAAGATAATGCTTTCACAGTACCAGGATCCATTTAGAAGTGCCTGGTGTCTCTCAAGCAGTGATTCTGGTTTCCTCGTCCAGAGATTTCAGAAATCCTCTATACAGCTTCAAAGCTGCATCTCACACATCTCACTAACAGAACACAGTCCAGTTTCATCACAACACAGACAAACAAGCTGTTTAGGTATTGCTATCCATTCCTCTCAGTTTAAGGCAGCAAAAGCTAGCACAGCCACCAAAGGAAGCAGCCTGCCTTGCAAGTACCATGGTTTATTTGCTGCTACCCTCACACCTTCTCTGTATTGCATGGTTGTAGAGCAAATTGGATGCAAATTGAGCCATTCTGAGGGTATGCCAGTTCAGAGGAGATATGAAATTTCACAGTTCCTTCCAGAAGCACAAGAAACTGATAGAAGGAAAAAAAAACCAAGTCATGTCATACTGGACATCAGAGAGTTCTGCAGTCCCAATTTCAAGCAGCTCTTTGCCAAGTAGCCCAATTGTCATGTCATTGGAAAAACATACCAGCTAGCAAAAGGTTCTTAGTGCTTCCTGGCAACATGTCACTCCATACATTGATTTAGCAGCCTCCCTGTACACTTAGCAACCATGAAATAATTGCATCCGAAGAAGTCATTTATCCCCTTTGACCTGATCTAAAGCCGGCAGAGCTCAGCTGCAGCATGCAGTGAACTTTGGATGAGTATTTACAGCTCCGCTTGCTAATGTCTTCACTGCTGATAGAAAAGCTGTCTTCTGGTTCATATTCAGAGAACATATTCCATTTTTATTTCTTAGCTTCCACTAGGGGAGATGCAAATGTCTAAATTCTTCATAAGCTTCCATCACAGCATACTCCTAAGCAGAGAACTGTCCCCATTTTATTCAGATCAAAACCAACTACTACTCCTGCTATGAAATAAATCAGTGCTTGCATCTATATTAACTATTAAGTCGGAAATGTGCTTACCAGATTCTTATTACTTCTCTGTTGAGGTGCATTATCACTACTGCACAAAGCAGAAGGGAGAAGAATAAGGAGGAACAAAATCTATTGAAGGTTTATGCTGGCCATTACCAGAGGTTGTGACAGTTGCAGGGACCCTCATTGGGTATACCCCATGTGTTGCTGAATGTTGCGTTTGAAGATGCAAAGAGCTGTTTCACATTTCCTATGTAACTCCAAACAGAAGAGGTTCAGAAATTCTCAGCATGAATGAGAAGTGAAGTCTTTCTTATCCCTTAATTGCTTTATCGATAGTTTCCCACACACACTGTAAAACTCCTACTCAGAGGAGTCCATACTAAAAGAACCTGTGCTCATGGTGGTCTTCTGAAAGGACTTTTCTTTGAAGCAGCCCATGCAGGTATGCCTGCCCCTTCCAAGTAAATAACCAGAGCTGGACCATAACTCTTTTGGAACACTTGATGAATAAACACATGACTATAAGGGATGATAACTGGCCCTGGACCTAAAGCAAGCAGGGAGACACTAACAGGAGCCCATGGTAGGCATGAAAATGAAGTCAAGAGCATTGAGACTGTGGCCGGTTAACAGGCAACCCAAAGGATTCACAGCAAGCAAAGCTCCTGCCCTGCAGTCAAGTTGGAGATTCAAGCCAGTTCACCAGAAACCACAGGATATCCTCCAAAAGCTATGTAGAAGCTATCTCTAAACATGAGCCTCCGTCTACTGGAGGGAAGACTGTCAAGCAGCTTCACTACAGTGAGTAAAGACACAAGCAAACCCTTCACTCTGGATACACACCCAGCAGCTCTGCCAGTGTTTCTCATCTGAGTATTAGAAAAGCTTTCATATCCTCTGGTGTGTCTATTATTTATGTTCTGCATTTTCTTGGTTTACTGATGGGAAATGAGGAGAAAGACAACTGCAATAATGAAAGTTCAAGAAAACCCCATGCTGACTGTAGAGAATCCAGGCAAACTGGTGCTTGCGTTTGGATCATCATTGTCCTCTCAGTAGGTGTGAGAATTCGCTCTTCAAGGAGGACTGCAAAAAGAGAGCTTCCAACTGGTCATACAGAGCCTTGAAACCCTAGAGGAGTTTTAAAACAACAGCCAAGGGACGTGGAAAAGCAAACCACTGGTATGGGGAGGTTTTGTGCAATTGCGTCAAAAAAAGAAAATCCCTAAGGCACGAACTGGGAATGACTGTGCTGTTCGAGATACGGTATCTTTAAGTCCTGAAAAGTTACCTTAAACTGACGGGGATTTGAATCCTAGCAGTTAGACAAGAAACAGATGCCTCCCTACAAGCAAGAGCAATAACAAGTTACACCATTTTGTGAGATGGAGTATAATGTGCACCAGAAAAACACATTTAATTTGGCAGAGCTAATGTTTATCCAAGGTAACTGATGATTTACTTTGTTGATTGCAAACTTCTGGAGCCCTGGGTTTAATCTGTATGTGGCATAAAGCTCCCTTCAGCACAAAGTGAATCCTTTGGGGGTAACCAAAAAGGAGGAAATTCAAAAGTATAAAGAACATCACTGAACAAGAGAGTGGAGCAATTGTTTTACATCGCAGCCATAGTACAGGGCTTTGTTCTTCATCCCTATGAACTCTCTCAGTAATCTCTGTAGTTACCATGAAGAAATAGTAAAATAATCAGACAACATGCTTTCTAAACCATTACTCAAATGTTCTGATCAAGTTCACCGGATGCAATGAACCTTCTGCCCTGCAACAGACTGCTCACACTGTTTATCTGGTCAGCATTACCCGCTAGACTACTCTGTCAGCAGAGAATAGCCTCAAGTTTAAAACTACCAACATCGTTTAGTCTTTGGACTGTAAACACAGAGAGGCTCATTATATCATGATACAACACTTGTAATGACTAGTATGCATTTAATCTTGGGTTAAAATAAAATATGACAAATACTTGTGAAATGATTTCATGTCATTTCACTGGTACACAAGCATTACCTTTGCACAGGTCACAGTTTTGTCTCTACATCTAGAGATGACGGTATCAGGTTTCTGTCCTTGCCTGCTTCAAAATCAAATTAACTGCCTTTTCTAGTGCACATTTATTAAATCTATAGAGTATGTATTATGCAAATAACTTCCTTTTAGAACAGGACTCTTGGAACACTTTCTGCTCGATATATGATTTCATATCACTGGATAATCCCCCCAACTTATATGGGTCCCACTAATTACTGTTATCTTATGGATTTGTGTAGAACATGAATGAATCCTGTCATCAGAACACAACCACACAGCTGGGGCAGTGAAAACAATAGCTTAAATCCCTTATTGTCAATTTTCCACTTCATTGGATTAGATACCACAAGCCAGTGGCAACCCTTGGAAACCAAACAGGGTTATGCAGGTGCAAATCCATGTTGAATACAACATATGCAGAGGTCATACAACTTAACTTTGTCCCATTCCTTTTTGATTCGGCACAAGCTGTTGTACTATTTTTTTGCCTTCTTTTTTTAAAAAGTAGCAAATTTGACACTTCTCCAGAGTCTTTAACAAGACTCTTCAGCTCATCAGGTATAGTATATCCTATAGGCAAATATATTTTAGCAGGCATTTAGAGGCATAGAAGAATGACATAGTTTGGATGCTACATCATCTGCATTCTATGTGTTATTTATAGACCCGTGTGGATAGCATATACTACTAAGTGTACTTCACAAGAAGCTTCATCATGCGATCATGGAATCCCAGACAGGTTTGGATTGGGAGGGACCTTAAAGCTCATCCACTTCCAACCCCCTGCCATGAGCAGGGCCACCTTCCACTAGATGAGGTTGCTCCAAACCCCACCCAACCCGGCTATCCAAACAAACCTGATATCAAATCAATACATCTTTTAACATCAAATTACTGACTTTAGCACAACTGCTACCTCCATTAAGTAAAACAAAGGAACGCATACTAGAATTACCATTCACTTCCTTGAAAGTTGCATTCAGGTCATTATCCTTCGGGTGAAAGTGATGTATTGTGTTCAGGATGCATTTCTGCTGAGTATATTCAAGTGACAACCAGCCTTTGCAAGTCCACAAAATAAAATCCTTCAGATACCTGCAGATCCCCTCAAAAAGCCGTCTTAAAAAGCCATTTCATAGACAAAATAACCAAATCCCTACTCACTTTGGCACTGTACAGTCACAGGTTCAGCAGTTTAACTGATTTTTTCAGTGTCTACTTGGTTTTAAGGCTTTTACACACTACATGCACACCAGATAATTGTAGGTACAATACTTCTCCTTATTATTTAATCCCCTGAAGCTATAACTGAAAAACGCTAATATTACCTGCATGCTTGAAGCAGCTTGCTAAAGAAAGGCAATTTTCTCATATGTCAAAAGATTCCAGTCCCACGATATCCTCCGGTTAATTCATAAAGTAATTTAATCATAATTAAAGCAAAATTGCATCTTACCCAACTATCATGTTTTGCAAGACAGATTTAGCTAAAAAAGAGAAAGCCTACCATTGTCAGCAGGAAGAGAAGAAAAGCACATTGCAGGAGGTGGGGGGAATTAAAGGTCAGAGGCTTTCAGCTCTGCTAGAGGGAACAGAGAACCCATGGGTAGCTGAGCCATCCTCTCCAGCACAAGACCGATGACTTACTTTACATTTCCCCCTCAGACAAATCATTGCACTTGTTCCTCTGAAAAATAATACCATTGCAAGTACCTGCCTCTGAATTAATCCACACAATTTTGTGAGGGAAAACAGCATAAGTCTTTTGTGTTTGGATTTGGGTTGGGCAGACTCTGTAAGCGATGACGCAGACCACAGTGAAAGCACCTTTCACATTTTAGGTCTTCAAGAGGTTTTCACAGTTTAAGTTCATTAAAAAAAAAAAAATCGTAGAAGAGTTTGGGTCAGAAGGGACCTTTAAAGCTCATCCAGTTCAACTCCCCTGCGATGAGCAGGGACATCTTCAGCTAGATGAGGTTGCCCAGAACCACATCCAGCCTGGCCCTGAATGTCTCCAGGGATGGTGTATCCACCACCTCTCTGGACAACCTGTGCCAGTGTTTCACCATCCTCACTGTAAAGAATTTCTTCCACATGTCCAGCCTGAAAATAATACAAGCAAATATTTAAACCAAACCAAAAATACCTGCTGTGGTTACAGTTCAGAAGCATCACTGCAATGCAAACCAGGTCATCTCACTCTCTTTGAAGATTTCAATACAAATCATCTTTTCTAACTATAATTTTTAAAGCCTTACATAGAAAGCCAGTGAGAACTGAACACACTGTTGAGATTTTCAAGTTATTCTAATTAAACTTGATTTTTCCTGCAAGGTTCAGAGAGCATGTTTTAAGCATCCTTTAAATCTCTTCAAGAAAACAAAGAGCTGTCGTTCTAACATCTGTGCCATCCGCCAGGATAATTTCAGGATGATGACAACATTTATGAAAAAATAGTCTCAAATATTTATTACTCTTACCCCATTTAGCATCAAAATGATACTTAGAGATAAGAAACAGTGGCAAGCAGACACAAGGGACGTGAGGTCTTCAGCATAGTTGCCAACGCTGTTGCCAACCCACCTGTAAATGTTCTAAAGGGGGATCATTCCACCACCCCATGGGAGATTAGCAGTCTACTACACTTGCAGGTCTAATAATTCAATGTAAGGATAATCCTGTAGATATTCATTGTATTTTTGTTGATGTTTGTGTCATGGGTTCAGCAGTAGCAGTCATTTTTCTCCTTCTTAGTAGTTGGTGCAGCACTGTGTTTTTGACTTGT
>JANRGW010037258.1:0-146363 GCA_024733675.1 Psilopsiagon aymara
GCTGGAGCCCTGCGGCTGCAGGCCGGTCCACCGCCCCCCGGTGGCGGCCCAGCGGCTGTACGGCACGGCCGGGCCCGGGCTGGCGCGGGGGGGCGCGGCGGAGCAAGCTCCTGAGTTGGAGGCACCGGCTTTACCCGGGCAAACCCGCCACAACCTGATCGGCTTTGGGCGCTGGGAGGGTTTCTTGGGTAGGAAGGGATTTTGTTCGATTCCCCACGGGTTTGTGGGTTTCTCTGCGTTTTCCTATGTTCTCTTGGAAATGTGCGTGGGAATCATTATGACAGCTGTAAAAGGCTGCAGTGCCTCTGGAGGCACACGGCGCAGGCGGTGCTGGGGGGGTTATTGTTCCCATCACTACCCGTGCACCCATCCACGGTCAGCTTCCAGCTGCCCCGTTGGGCACCTCAACATCCATCAGTCCACAGATCAGTTCCTTTAACACAGGGACTGCCAGGCTGGGATGAGGGAATCCTGGCACGTTTTTGCAAGAGAAGGACCCTCTCCTTAACGGATGCCTGGACCGCACATTGCGCCTGGGCATGGACAGCAGGCATGGCCTGTTCTGGTGACTATTCCATCCACTGACCAGGCAAATCCTGACTCCAGACCAGTGCTGCAAGGGATTCATGAAGCACTGGCTCCAGTCCAACCTTTTCATTAATTGCATTCAGGTAAAGCATCTGCTTAAAAAAGCAGGTATTATCTGTAGCCTAAGTGATGCTGGGAAACAGCTTACCTCAAATGCTGACAAGCAATGACAACCCCTATTATATATGTATTACAGCACCAGTAGTACAGTTGACCAGTAAATCAGCACAGGCAAGAAGGGGCCACTGAAGTACACAGAAACTGATTAGGAGGTAGGTTGAAAAAAAACCCAAACCTAAGCCTGCCTCAAGCCTCAGGCTAATTTGTGCTCCAAACCTCATATTATTTTTGCAAATATAAACATGGTAATTGCATCATCATGGGAAGGAAACTCCATTTGGTTCCACTGCACACCAGAAAGCTTCTTGCTTGAGCTGGAATTAATAAATACATCATAAAGCTTGCCTTCCCCTTTCCCCCTTTGCCCCACAAATCTCTCAACCTTTTGAGATAGCATTGATCAAGCAAGGGTCTCAAAATGCTTTGTGAAGGTGGGCAGGTGAATTATCGCCTCCCTTACCTGCAGACAAAGCTACAGATCTGGCAGGGAGCCTCTTGAGCTCAGGGGAAAGTAAGAGGTAGAGAAGAGAAAGTTCAAGACAGTGATGCTTGAGGCTCAGGACTCACTGATGAGCAGGAGAAGGAAGTACTGTGTCAAGAGAGGAGGAAGGTGGAGATGAGACAATAGGACATGATTGAGTGTTTCATGAGTTCTCCCTGCCTCATGTACCTGTGGCATTCTTCAGTGACATTTGTCTTCCTAAACTTCGCATGGGGAAGCGATATCTCCCTTCTGCTGAGAGGGAAGCAGAGGATGGCAAGTGATTGACCAGGGTCATGAAGGCAGCTCATGGCTGGCCTGGAAATTGAACTTTGGCCGCTGAAGCAAGGTAGATAAGGAAAAGGGGAAATGCAAGGGAAGAATACCCCAAGAAGCTGTGGCTTTTAATAGTGGACCCTCAGGGCCTTCTTCAAATAACATGGGAGTCTGCCTCTTGCCAAAAGTATGGTTGAAAACAGTGGCACTTGTTTCACCTCAAAGACATTTGTGGACAGGACTTGGCTTCTAAACCACAGAAAAAAAAATCGTGGAGGAAAACCAAAACCACCCCCAAGTTTACTTGGCAAGAAAAGTATTGACCCAAATTTCAACCGCATGGCACATGGGATGTCATGTACACAATGGCATCACCATGATTTCACAAGTGTTTGGGCCCATTCAGCACTGTTGCAAATGACCTTGCCCTGTAGATGTGTGAGCAACTCTACTGGGGCAGGTTGAGCGAAAGATACAGCCATTAGGTAATAGGGACCAACATTAGGTGCAGTCCTCGCCTCCTTAATACTGAGATACATACACTGTAAGGGGCTCTTGTCCATGT
The DNA here is from genome assembly GCA_024733675.1 of Psilopsiagon aymara. Classification (NCBI taxonomy): domain Eukaryota; kingdom Metazoa; phylum Chordata; class Aves; order Psittaciformes; family Psittacidae; genus Psilopsiagon; species Psilopsiagon aymara. Next base: position 2,031 of record JANRGW010037258.1, read on the forward strand.
GGCTGAAGGCAGAAAAGCCCTTTCCCAGCCCACTGTAGCAGAAATAACCCACACTTCTGCAGATGTCTCACATTGCTCAAGTATTTTGTCTGCCATGTGTGTGTGCAGCACCAGCAGCACAGGGCATGCTCCTTCAGGGAATAATCCTCCACCAGCCTTGGAAAAATGGGTTGGGTTTACAGTATAAAGCTAGATAAATGCATGAGAAAAGTATATTCCATGGGGTCTGCCAGCAAGGCAGGGAGTCCTGGTGCAAAGAGTACCATTGCACAAGGCTGTTGTGGTGGTGACAGAGTCTATTTCCCATTTTCTCAGCAGCCAAGGGTTTTTTTCCAGTTTTTAAATGGTTTGGGTGTTGTTAATGTGTCTCTCAGCAGAGCTGCATGCTCTATCTCAAGAGACTTGGTCAGAGAGACATGCAGCCACAGCAGAGCTAGAGAACTGTTGCCTGTTGGGACAAGAGACCAAGTGCTGGCTACTCCAGAGGAAGGCAAGGAGCCAGGACAGCCAGCAGATGAGACGACCTGTCACTGTGGACACCATGAAAGGGCATGAAGATTCTCTTCTGTATGAGAAGGACTGTTTTCAAAGTTTTGGGCTACTCCAACCGCACAGCTGGGAGGGTCCTTGCCCTTGATTAGACTCACAACATGCAATTCTCCAGTGTTTGGTGGTGCCTCACAAATCCTCATTCAGCTCTGCTCCACCTCCAGTTCACTGATTTGGAAAGGCTTTAGCAAGCTTACTTCTTTTCTTTTTTTCCTGGAAAATAAAAAGCATCTGCCCACTCATCACAGATAGGATCTTCTTGTAGGTCAGAGACCCTGCAAGCTGCTCATACAAACATTTGCAGTGACTCTAAGATGAAAGGGGACGCATCTGGCCCACTCCACCGCCTCTTGTTTGAACAGCAGCACACAATTCATACACTCAGTTACAAAATAGTAATGTGCTTTTAATTTGCATGGAGTGAACCCACGGCACTATAATTAGAAAAAGAGTTTCTGGAGATGCAACAAGGAAATATTAATATTGTGCAAAAAGTGATCCAAAGCCGCCAGCCCCACAGGGATATGTTGTCTAAAATATTGCGTTAGCCATTTTTCCTCTCTTAATCCAATAGGACTGCATCTCTAGAGCAATCCTTTCTGAACGTTTAGCCTCCTTGACCATAAATCTTAGCCATTTGACACCCAAGATATTAAATTATATTTGTGTTGTTATATCATAACATGATGCTTAGCCATACATCATGCCCCCAAGGATAGCACAGAACCAGTAAGTGGTAAAACAAAGCTCTTCCTTCCAGACCCTCTTTAAAGCTGAAACAATCAGTGTAACCTGCTGGCAGCACTGGCCTGCATTTGGATTTGTGTTTGACTTCACTTAGAAATAGACCATGTTACATATGCTTGTTGCTCAGGTCATTAAAATATGGCTACTTTTACAAGGAAAGACAAATTGCCAGCACTAGCACATAGTCATTTCTTATTACAATTCTTAATTGAGATTTCAGAGGGGTCATAAATGTTGTGTCATGAGTAATAAAATGTTGAGGACTGAACAAAAGTAAGAAAAATAATCATGGCATTGAATTACTTAAGGTTTAAGTTCCACTGCATGGTCCTGGGAGGGTCTTCAGAAGCAATCTTTCCTCCAGTAAGGATGGAGGGATGTCTCATTCAACACCACATGGATACTGTCTAGCAGCTCCTATCAGTCGATTGTACACTAAGGACCAGCTGTGGTTGCTTAGTAGTTTCTGCCTGCTGATTGACCCCTGGGGTGTAGCACACATGACAGTTCAAAATCAGAAAACTCACCCTGAGTAGGGCAGTGCTCTTTATGGTGAATTACAACATCAGTGATTTACTTCATGACATCAGAAATCACATCACATCTTGCCTCGAGCCATACCATTTCTTCTTGTGGTCGGTCCCAGTTGTTCTCACACCTTGTGTTTCATTAGTGGCTAAGGATGTTTTGGATCTCCAGGGGATGAAAGTCTTTGTGGTTAGCACTGACACTTCCAGATTCACTTTTGGCTGTGGTGCCCGTATGTGTGTGGCCACAGATGTTTTACAATTGCTGCAGGCACCTCCAGAGGAGCCTTCACAAGAAAATCTCCTGCCAAGTGTCCTTCTACCCCTGTGAAAGAAGGAATATGGACAATTCCTGACACCCAACAAGGGAGTACCACACCCAACAGTTCTTACATCACTTTCTTATTCCTCCAGCTCTTTGCATGCAAATTTCTTACAAAGTAATTTCTCTAACAACTTCAGACTCTGTACTAATGTTGTAGCAGAGCCTTCCCCATTATTATAATGTCTTTCTAGTTATCAGTTCTTGGGGCTTATTGTGTGAAAATTAGAAATACATTATTACCAGAAAAGCCATTTTCTCAGCTGTGCAGGCATTTACAACCTGACATAATCTCTTAAAATCTCAATTGTTTGCAATGAAACAGACCTTTTCTTCTTCATGAAGATGTCAGAGAATTTCAGTTTCAGCTAATTCTTGCGAGCCTAATGAGATTCCTTCTCTGAGGAACTGGCAATGGTCTTTAAGCTATAATCGTTCCAGGAACAATTGGAAACTACTTGGATAATTTAACATTTTTTTAGATCAATATCACTTCTGTAATGTGAAACTTTTGCCAGATCTGAGTATCTAAACAGTTCTCTCCTTTTTTTTTAATTTTTCTTTTTTATGAGGATCTCTGTTTAAAGTTCTTGTACACTGAGAAAGCATGATACAGCTATGTGCACCAAGAGGTGACAAGCAAGAAGTTAATAAATGGAACCTATAGTATGATAGCTGGAAAATCTAGTGTTGCGGCATTGCAGAGATGATTTCCAAATAGAAGACCACTTCTCTTATGCATTTCTTATGCTTCATCTTGTATGCTGTAACGTCTGCATGCTCAGTCAGATTAGAGGTATGTTTTATGAGCCCATTAGAGACATACCTTTCTGATCATATTAATCAGTTAAAATAGTAAGTTATTTTAATTGTGTAGATTGAAGATTGCATTGACAAAAGGAGCTTTTTTTGCTTGCAAGTTAGGTTAACTGTACTGTACTATCCCAAAAAAGGAACCTTAACTCAGGTGGCAAGCACATGCTTGACCCAAAAGTTGCACCAGTCACTGGAAAGAGTTCCTGGACTTCAAGAGGCTTTGTATCTGGCCCAAGGAAGGAGAGTACAAAACTGTATCACTTTTAAATAGGAGAGTCAAAGAATTGCAATTTCCAGTTCAGCGATCAGTTAAAACTTTCAGCTCCCCACCTGGTTACACTTTGAACCAAAAATCACTAGACAAAAGTATCAAGCATGATCTGACTGCATGAGGATTCCAGATAGGGATCATTCCTGTGCTGTGGGTGTCAAAAAAGGCTCATGTCTATGTCTATATGAAGGAGCCTTGAGGCTGTTGGGTTTGTCTCTGTCCCAAGAGTCACAAACAGTGGAGGACTGTGGCTCCTTCTCCACTTCCAGTACAGCATGTTCCACTTCCAGTACAGCATGTTCCTTGTCTGGGAGGCTGAGGGGGTGGAGAGGCCTGTCCAGTTTACTGCACCATCTGCTAGGTTCAGACAAATTGCTTAATCTTAACTAATTTCAAAGCGAATGAGGTCAAAACTTCAGAGGTGACCTTAACTCTTCATAAAATATTTGCTGTTTCAGATGTTATGAAGAAAAGGTTGCTTCAGAGGAACAGGGATGACTCGCCAAGGATTCTTCCGAACACTGAAACAAACTTCCTTCTCCCTCCGCAAGTACCAGAAAGTTCATCACTCTGTCCCTGGCAGCAGCAGCACCCCACCTCTGTGACCTCTGACTTCCTCAAAGCTGCAGCTTCCATGGCACCCTGTGTCTCATATTCTGACCCATATCTCAACTCTCGTGTTCCCAAGACGCACCTCTGTACACCTAAATAGCTCTACTTCCCAGGAACTTTTCACTGTCATGCATCCTATAAGAAGCTGTGACTCCCTTTAGCCATCCCACCTAGACCCCTCTGAGGTGGGATCCATTGAAACCTTTTCCAGGCTATCCCTCAGCTAGACATTCCCTGCTCAGGCCTTCTCCAGACGTATGTTGAAAGCGCCATTAACTGGCCCTCAAACACTGCCTAGCTCGAGGTTTTCTGAAGACAGGACTCCTCTTCCTTTCCTGTACGTCAGATGTTCACTCTTGCAAAAGATAGTTCTGTAATTTACATGCGCAGAAACACTGCTTTTATACACACAGTAGAGAAGAAAATCCTTGACTTTAACATTTGCTCAGAGGTTTTGTTTATTAGGTTTGTCATGCAGTAAAAATGAGAATCCAGAGCACTTTCCGTTTCTTGTGTCCAGTCATGAGGAAAAAGCACAGAGACATTTAGAGCATGGGGACAATAGCCTTTGAGAACAGAGTATCTTGCTGTGAACATCTTTCTTTCAAGTATCCTCACCTGGATCCTGTTTTTCAGCTTTTGCCACAGCTATGGTTTCCCCCAGCCAGGAGCTGGTAAAAAATGATGTTTTCAACTGCTGCATGGCCCGTAATAAGCAAGAATCAGCCAGATTGGGTTTCACCTAGATGCTGAGAGACAAGACAGCATCCCAGTGAGGACTTCGATAGGAAAGGATCATACAGACCTCTGACTTCCCTTAAGAAAAGGAAGATGTGAAATATGTTTATTTTGGTATGTTTTTAAAGGGAGGACAGTGCCTAAGAACCAGGTAGGTCAGAGACAACCAGCATCAGAAGTATAATTGTACTCCACTTGTGTGGAAACAAGAGAACAACACGTGCTATTTTAGCACCAGACCCTGGCTTGAAACACAGCTGAGGAGGACAAAGGATATCAGCAGAAAACCTGGGGATGCAAAAGGCTGGTTTTCATTAGCTTCTTCACTATCCTGCTTAACATGGGCTGGTTCAAACCTGGATGTTGATCTGCCAGGATTCTCTGCCCTTCAAACATTTTTTTTTAACTGTTCCTTCTTTGCCATGAATGATGGAGGGACACTGGGTGCTTAAAAGTTTGTCATTTTTTTCCCATGGTCTAATTTTTCCTATGAGCCTTTCTTCACTCTGATACTGAAGAAATGTTGCTTTTTAATTAATGTATTCTTTATGTGCTCACATTGCTGTTTCATGGTGGTAAGAGGGCTTTAAAAACTCCATCAAAGAAATTATCTTCTTTGATGAACCCTTACATATGCAAGTGGGGTTCTCTTCAGGAGTTGTTATTCCATGGTGGCCTTTCTTGAGCTTGCTTAGGGTTTTTAACAGAATATGAATGACATGCAGGCTGTATGAAAGGAGAATTGAGGGTAAATTGACATTTCTATTTAGACAAGTAAGTGGGTTTAGATACTTGGGGACACATCAGTTGCCACCAGAGGGGAGATGTTTTTACTGGAAAGAGTGGTGTCTTTCAGGAGGGAACAAACCTTTTGCAAGCAAGGGGACTGGTGGTGTCTCAAAAAGTCAGTTTTCTATGTACTATGCTTTGGCTGGTTTTTGGCCACAGGCTGCTCCTGAACAAGACTTTTCCAGTTTACATGATTTTTTTGTTTCTACTGGGACATATCAGCTCTCACGGGAGTGCAGGAGTACTTGTGTCAAGCCCTACATGCCCAAGTCAGACAAGCATTCCGAGTGCTGCTGCCACTGAGATCCTCTGATGTTCATTGCAACAAGAGAAAAGAATACCATTCTCACAGAGGGACGGGTCTGGCTTGCCTGTGGCACACCCCATCTTTCCCAGACAAGCTCTTATGAATGCCAAACAACATCAACATGACACAAAGCCCATTGACTCCATCCCCTCTAGCACAGAGCCTTGTGCCAGGCTCCCCACAGTCGCTCTGATTGTGCAGAATGCAGAGGAGTGAAATCACTCTTTTGAATTTTGAGGAACGGCCAGCAGATGGGAACCATCAGATAAAGCCGGTAACCACCACAGAGGAAAAAAATCTAATTAAATTCTCCTGAGAAACATGGGACCTAAGAAGGACCTTTTCTTCCAATGCTGTCCAGCCACTGCTTCAAATCTTCACCTGAAAGGATGAAGCAACTGTGCATCTCACCTGTGTGACTGAACTATTGCAGCAGTCTTGCGAAGGTGGGCTGGGAAAGCACAGCAGTGCCAGAGGGAAAAGGAGGCAGAGGGGATGATGAGACTCCTTCCTGGATCCTTGGAAGTCCATGTCCATGGATTTTCGGGGGTTGTAAATAGACCTTGGCATAAATGAAGATACTGGTGCCAGTGCTGTAAGCTCTTGAAATCAGGGACCATCATTTTGTCTGGTGTTTATACAGCCCCTATCACTGCAATGGCCTGGCCAATAACTGGATCTCTTCTCACAACTGTGCTATTAAATGGCCTGATTATTATTAGTAAGGTAACAAACACTAATAGCAACAATTTCAATCCCACTCAAGATAAAACAAGGCAGTGGGACTTGTGGATCCTGTTTGTTGCTATGGAGTAATGTTCGATTCTAGCTACAGTTTCTTTTCTCAATGCAACTTCATTTAAGAGGATGATTACTCCTTGAGGACCTTTATTCTGTCTGTGCGTAATGCCTGCAGGACTCTTCCATGCTGCTACAGCAGTGTTACTATTTAAGTGATCTAATGCTTTTCTAAGTGGCAGCTTCAGACCCAGCTTTCTTTCAGAACACTCTGTCCCCACAGAGAGATGTATGGAGGGGCAAGGCAACAATCATGTGCAACAAATACAGTCAGTGAAAGGGGAAATCATCTTCTTCTTCACCGCTCAGGACTTTAAAAATATGCCGCGTCTCAGGAAAAACCTAGAAAGGGTCATTACGATGACATCTGAGGCACAAGCATCTCTTCCAAACTGAAGTTCCTAACTTAACTAGCAACAAGAGTCTTTAGCCCCAAATCCCAAAGCAATTTATGTCACTGTTAGCTGTGTACAAGGCCTTTAAAAGAAGCAGTGCAAAGGTTGGAGATTGGTTTGCAGGAGGATGCAGAAGTACATCTTCAATAAATGGCAGTGTGTCCTACAGGAGAGGTTAGTGTCATCATCATCATCACCATCACTTTTTAGCTGTAATAAAATGAGACAACTGACTTCAGTGATCTAGCCGAACAGAGTCATGGTGTCCATAAAGTAATATAGAAGCAAGCAACACCTAGCAACCTAAAGAAGTAATTTGCAAAAAAATAAGAATAGCTGGAATTTTTAATGGTTCCTGCCCAAATAACATATCGCATCTATGACACTTTGTTCTGGTACTAATCTTCTGGCAACACTCACTGCATACAATTCCTGTTCCCTGGAAATAACAACACTACCTGTGCCTTTGCAGATGGTTTAGTAGTGTATGTATCTTCCTAGATGCAAGTAATCTGTTCTCTTAATGGGATGTATTTGCCAGAGATTTTCTACTGTCAAAACAGCACTCTCCCTAGCCCGTGATCTCACTGCTGTGTACCCATTAGGCTCCTATCCAGCACAAAAAGGCCATGGTGACATGCACTGCAGAGTGCTGGCCTGTGCTTTCGTGATGAAGCGCTAAGTTGAAGTTGGCTTGTGAGAGAAGCAGTCAGATTGCAGGAGGTTAGCATCAGAAATGTTTATATCATCTGTTTCTGTGAACTCATGCAAAAACAGGGCTGGTTGGGTCAGGATGTGGTGGCTGGAATGAAGAAGAGGGTAAAGAATATGGGGTGCTTTTTTTGTCCTTTTACGTACATCTGTGAAATAAGTGAGATGGTTACTCTGGCCAGGGTCATCTTCTTGCAAGAGGGACAAGACAAAGAGAGTAAGAAAAATGTAGCTCTTAATATCTTTACTGTTGTGTTAAAATATATAATCCCTGGCTTCAGCTCACACAGCAGGAATAAATCCTCTCAGGACAGCATTACAGTATGTGAAGAAGATGTGGCACTTAGCACCCAAGTCACATCCTCAGCTGTATGTGTCAGCAGGGCAGATGGGACTGGAAGCGTAGCCCATTTTAGAGAGGGTTTTATACAAAATCCCATGAAAGCAGACCATGCCATCATTGGCTTCATCCCTACTGGGTTTTGGTGGGGTTTTTTTATATGATAAAAACACATCTCTGTTAAACCTGGAACAATTTTCCATTTGGATTTGTCTAACGGTTGAAAAGTGCTTTTTGGGAAATGGAAAGGAAAAGAAAATGTTTTGAAATGGTCAAAGTATCTCATGCCTGTGATTTCTGAGCAATAAATTCATTTTCTGTTTCAAGAGAGTATTTCTAGTTTGGAAAATGCGTGATATTAAAAAGATGCTTACCTTAAAAAATATCAACGTTAAAATTATTCAGAAGCAATGAAACATGGGTTTTATTAATCTACTCTAATCAAAGAAGTATCTTTTCTGTCTATAATTGTGTTGTAGAATTTTTTTCTAGTTTTGACTTTTGGTTCTGATTTAGGAAGGGCAGGGAAAAATGTCAAAATCCCTGTGAATATTTTCACAAGGACTGGAGAGAACATTTTCCCACACAGCTCTAAGATCAAACACTTCAGATGCCAACAGATTACTGATTAGGCTTTCCTGCTCTCGACTTGGGATCACCATGTTGCAGAGCACTTGGGGACAGAGCAAAAGGCACCTCTCATGCTGTTAACGATGTTTTTCCACACACAGAGCAAGTACTTTCCCAAGAAATGTCTTAAGTGAGACTCCAAAATAAAGAACAAAAGTGGTGTTAGTAACCTCTGGCTTTCAACCTCTCTGACTTATGTCTTCAGATATCACAAAATTGGCTTTAAAATTGCATGAATAAAAAATGAATTAAAATATTTAACCAAATTAAAATATTTATCTTGCATTCTTACTTATTTTCTAAATTGGATGAGAATTTTCAAGCTTTTCAGTAGTCCTGCCAGCACCAGACATGTAGTTCTTTGTGCATGAAAGCTGAATGCCTCATGGAGGGTAATTGTAAGAACTCACAAGTTGGAGCAGATAGGGCTGCAAAGGCGCACTTGCTGGAGGGGCTGGGGCAGAGGAGCCTCTGTATGCATTACTCTTTAGCTGTAGCCATTGCTTAGTATCCACAGTTGAACACAGAAGAGTGACAAAACCTGCAAAAGAGGATGCTCTTTGCAAGGGCAGTATTCACAACTCTTTCCTGCATCTCATCTCACTCATTTTTAAAACTATGATAGAGAAGTCTTTGACTAAAACAGGTCTGCTGTCAGTGAAAAATGGGTCACAACAGTGAATCTCAATCCAGGTGTTTATTTTAGGTTTTATCATGAGGGAGTGCAAGAAAGATTCACTCAGCTCTAATCAAACAGTGAAAAAAAGGGGGAAAGAGGTAAGCCTGGGACCTCTGCACGTCTGTCTTGTCTTACCCATTTCATCTTCAGTCATAAGAGACCAGAATGCCAGGGGCCTTTATGGAATCCTTGGTGATTTTAGAGGCTTTCCTTTTATAAACACTATACCAGAGCACGATTCTCTGCAAAAAGCTGGCTTATAGTGGTAATGAATAAATCTCATAGGTATCCAACCAGCTTATTTCTGCCCACAAAACAGTCTACTACCTTGTGAACTTCTTCAAGACCACCTCAGGGCTAGAAAATCTAAAGGATCAGAGCTTCCTTCTTTTTCTGTATGAACCAGGTGAAGACATCAATAGCCTTCTGTGTGCTAGAATGAAGAGCAGGTGACACAAAGTATGGAACCACAGGAAAAAGTGAAGCCACTGCTTTTGCAAAGAGAAACACTAACAATTTGCTGAAGGTTGCTATTATTGGTTTTGAGTCAGGGTCCTTTGTCTTTTCAGCCTTTACAGGCAGAAAAAGAAAAGAACAAAAATGTAGCAGTTGCCGTCTAAAAAAAAGCTACAATTTACTGTAATGGAGCATGGTCACTCAGCTTCATTTTTAATTAAGTTCCAGATCCAGGAAATCCATTCATCACAATTCTGGAATGCTGGGAAACTCACTGAGGAACTACAAAGGGCAGGTAAAGCAAAAGCATTTAAAATAGTTGCAGATGAACTGATAAGAGGCTCAAAGAAACAGTTAAATTTGTGTGCAGATAACTCAACCACAGTATCTGGAATGTATAAACATAGCACTATTTTTTTCTCTCTCTGCTGGCCTTAAAATTTGATCCAAGCCTGGGAGTTAAAAAGTCCCATTTTGTGTAATCAGGTTCTGGTTTAACATGATTGCTGAATTATTTTAAATTGAAGACACATGTCTGGATGTTGAGTTCTGTATATTATTCCAGGATGGTGTCCATTAGGTCTTATCCACAGGGGCTATCTTCATTCCTTATGCATCAGGATTAGCAAACGGTGAATCATGAATATGGAGACAGTGAAAAGAATGTGGTACTAGTTAAAGGGTGATTTTGGAAATTATCTTGCATGCATTATTCAAAACTTTTCAGTCTCTCTTGCATAAAGTCCCTACGGCTGTCTGAAAGTGTTATTTTAAAAAGCGCTCATACAAGGCATTTGCATTCTTTCATTTTGAGTCTTGAATTTAGCAATGAACCAACATTTGCCTTAACCCCTTGTCATTCTTAAAGTGTTCTCAAGAGTATGAGATGCTCATCTAATGGTTGCGTTGCCATATGCTGTCCTTCTATAATAGATCTGCCCCTGACCCCTGTGTTTTTATAGTGCTACTTTTACTGGCAGATGGACCATTACACAAATTGAAACATATTTTCATGGATATTCCCAGTGGTAAGAGAGTATTGTCTCATTAGCTCCATGGGGAAAACAGTGTAAACCCAAAGCTGAATAACTCACCTATCCATATGGTAGGTGAAAAGAAGTGTCCTTATAGCATATGCTGTAGGCAGTGATGCCTACTGGAGGATCCACGTTCTGAGGTTGTATTTTGCCTTTCTGGGCCGTCTAAAAACTTGTGTAGCTTCCTGACAGCTTCTAAAGGTCTGTACTGGGTGCTATTTAGGTCCCTTGCAGGCACATTGCACAGATCAATCACTGCAGAACGCTCTGCCCACATCTTTTTCCTACTGTATTTCTCTACACAGAACTCCTGCAGCAAAGATCTCTCCCAGACTTCAGTCAACCAGATTTTTTTTCAATTAAAATGGCTTTTTTTGGTTAATCAAAACAAAGTTGTCAAAAAGAAGACTGTCCCTGTCATTCACATACTTCAGTTTTCCCATGTTCGTAACAACTGTAATGGGAATCTTATCCTTCCCTTAATCAAAACTATTTGAGTAATCACATCACCCAACTTCTTCACAAGGGAAAACACTTTTGTCAGTATGTGGAAGACGTGATGACAGAGTCAACCATGAGGCTGATATAACATTTCGTGAAAACTGAAAGATGTCCCAGTAGCCTGCAGAGGTGAAGTGGCCACAAAACTGAATGCCTGTACTCTTTGCAAAATGTTTTCCTTAGTTTGCAGTCCAGGAAAGAACAGAGTTTGCTGTGCAGATGGGCTTTCTGATTCCATCACGATGGTATCTCCATATGCTGCTTCACTCCCTCCTTCCCTCCCTGCTTTAGGCAGGGCGAGTCTGCTGGGCTTTAATCTTTTTCAGGAAGGAGGAATTCTGAAAGGAGTAAAACAGCTGGGAAACACATCCATGACTCCTGCAAAGGTATGCGCCTTAAATATTGCTGTGAGGTGCAGCATCATTTCCCAGAAATCTCTCACTCTCTTAAATAACACACAACCTATTCCTCCGAGCTGAGCAAAGGTGGAGCTGGCAGCTGATGTGTCTGAGGTCATTCGATAAATGGGTGTAATGAAGTAGTCATGGCTAATATGTGTTATAAGCTTAATATGAACCTGAAAATCCCACAGAGGAGACATAATATCTAAAAAAAATGATACTGCAGTAATGGTTCTAAGTCCTACAGCTTACAGTAGTGTTTAACTGTTTTGAGCTATTATCATGATATTATTTTAGGGATTTTCATTACAGTAGATAATTACATTAAAATTACATTAAAGTAGATATTTACCAGACTTTGCTGATGCCTTCTTAAGAAACACACAGCAGACACTTGTGAAAGCACTTCCTTCTGCCACATACAAAAAAGGTAATTTGGAATATGGCTGGAGATGATAGCTTTAATAAGTTTTCTTTCCAGGAGCTCATTCTGGCAGCTAACCTTGGGCTGGAAAGAGTGTGGTACTTCAGTTTTATACTGCTTAGGACAAAGATCCAGGAATAGCCTTTCTTTCTGAAGTAGATATAAAAGCAGGTAAATATCATCTTATTTCTCCAAGTTAGAAAAATGAGGCCCAGAGGAATAATGTGCCTAGGACACTAGCAGTCTTGTATGGGTAGAATTAAGGCAACAGCAGAGTTAGAGGCCATGACCCAATCTGTCCAGCTCAGCTGTCTCTTTGGCTCTTGTCTTCCTCTATGGTATCATTTTATCACACCATTGAGCACCTCCTCAGCACCACTAGATGTGCTTTTAGGCATGACCTGGGAAAAAGGCATTGCACAGCTTTTCCCAGACCTAGGTACCACATGACTTTGGTGCATAAATTCCCTCCATCATGCTGCCTTAGTGAATCTCTGAGTTACTGTGGCTCCCCAAAGACTGGCTCTGCTCATTCCTAACCTGAGTGGATGACCCAAAATCCCCCTCTTGCGTGCCTGCTTTCTTTCCAGGACACCTCCCAAAAGGTCCACATTGCATCTTGCACCAGCCTTCATCCTTGAAGTCACAGAGCCATGCCAAACTAAAAATATTCCAAAGAAACCAAGAAACAATTAATTCAAAATAATACCAAATATTGCTTAAACAAGAAGGAGCTTACTCCAACAGGAAAACAAGAAGGGAACAAGCTAGAGTTTATCACATTAGGCTCCCCCATTAATAATGTTTCATATTGATTGCTATAGACAAGTATTTACAGAGGGTCCAAATATTCTGATTGCTTCAGGATGAATTACCTTAAGGGCCCAGATTTGACAAATTCACAGTCTGAAATGTAAACATGTGACAAACAAGTGAAGAGGAACGTGAAGAAGCAGGGTGTGTGTAACCCAATTTCACCAACAGGACCATACAGAAAGCCTCTTTGTGTAGGTTTGGAACAAAGGAGTCTGACTTGCTGTCTTGCAATGGGATCAGGCTATTGGAAGAAGCAAATGGTGGCAATTCCATGGTCCAGCCAGGGTGTGACCCTTCCTCCCCAAATAGTTCATCCCCTGTGCTTCTTGTGGGCAAGAGAAAGAGTACCATATTTATCTATATTTACTTACATATACATTTATATGAATGTGGGTGCATGCATATGTGTATGTACATATGTGTAAATATATATATATACGCATACAAATATACAATAAAACATATACAAATATGATTTAACTAAGCCAAATACTGTAACTGCTTTGTTTGGAAAACTGTCACCACAGATCCATCTGTGCTGACATGTTTAGAGTGAAATATTATTCTGTGTTGTAAACATTGAATACTGACTCTTTGAAGCAAATATGCCCTTTGCCATTCTGAATGGCATGAAACATTGTAGAAAGGAGCTATGGCTCTTTCATAAAAAAACTCAAAACCTGTAAGCTCTAATAGTTAGATGGGAAATGTTTATTCACCTGATTTTTAGCACCCCTCTTGCAAAGCAGAAAATCCACTCAACACCAAGTGCATGTCTTTGCCATCTAAATGTTTGCTATCTTGTATGTATGCTTCTTATACATACTCTGAGTGTTTTCTTTTTTGCTCTTCCAAATTTTAATCTCAGCTAACTTCTGCCTCGTGAACAAAGTTAGATCATTTTATGCTACTACCACCACATATATCTTTTCCTTTGAGAGTGAGGTCCAAATCTCTGAAAAACAAGCAGGACTTGGATGATGCTGGCTGCATTCAAACTGCCTGCAACCACTGCCTCCGATGCAGCTCCTTCTCTCTATGGATTTTTTCACTCTGGCAGGTCTGGCCAGGGAGCTCACCTTAGATGCCACGGGAAGTATCTGGCGCTGAGAAACTGGAGCTGACAATCTCAATACAGCTCTGCTATGCTTCTCTTTCTTTGAAAAATTCCTCAGCCGGGATTGCCTGTCTCACTTCTCATGATTTCCCAATTGTCCCCTTGGCACAAAGAACACCAAAAAAAAAAGCAGGATTTCAGAAAACCTTTCACTGCTCACACAGTCCTTGTATTTGTTTGTGATGTTTCTTATTCCTGAGTAAGCCAGGCTATCTTCGATGCTGCTCATCAGATGGGCAGGCAGAAGAGGACTTTTCAGGACAAACAGGCTGTTGTTCTCACTATAACAGCCACTTCAGAGAGGTGGGGATAGCTCTGGCTCCTCAGGATACCTAAACCCACTGAGGACTTGCAGGCAATGCCTGGTTGACAGTGGGTGTCATGAAACACCACTGCCTGTATTATTAAATTGTTGATGCAATCCCCACCCAAATATCACTTTCACACACAGTTCCTGGGCACTGGTCTGGGACCATTCCAGAAAGGCATCTTAAATGTAATAACTTTTTTTGAAGGCAAAAGTTATCCACTTTTTATCGCAGTTTTCTGTGTCAGAGAGCACTGCTAAGCACATCACATCTGCCCGGATGCACTAAGCTCTGCAGTGCACTGGCCTTCATTTCATCTGGCCTTTAGCATATCCTCCCACCAACAGTCAGAAAATGTGGAAAAACAATCTCAAGAGGCATCATCAACTTCATGACAGCCTTAGCAAGTGTGGTACCAGTTGGGTTTGAAACACTTTACGTATTCCTGTATGGCTTGAGATGAAAATGTACAACTGTGCTTTAGATACCAGTTTGCTGTGATCACACGCAGCATCGATGCTAACACACGTATCTGTGCGGAAGGTAGGAATAAGTACTGCTTACAGAAAATGGGATTTCTAGAATTCTTTTCTATATATATATGTGCTCTTCAGGAATATGATGAAGCTGCTAATTATCTCAGTAACATAGCTTCTGTAACATTGTCATCTGTGGAGATGTTCTCTTGGTTTATAAACTAATCTGTTCCTGCTCCTGTCCTTGGCTATTTCTGCTCTTCCAGTTGAAAACAAGTGCAGGTTTCTATACCCTCGCAGGTCAGCAGAATGACGGAAGGATAGGAAACACAGGGACAGGAGTTACAGAGGAATTCAATAAGCAAAACAGTATATGTGGTACTGCAGAATGTTTTAAAATTCCTGAATTGTTCCATTTTTATCCATCATTAATGGCGCAGGCTTCCTATGTTTAAAAGGTTTATGTTTCCCTGCAGCTCATTACTACCTCTGTAAGAGACACTTATACACCAGGTAGCAGAGAAGTGTGAAGGGTCACATCCCAAGCTTATTCCGATCAGCAGAAGTCTTTCTCATCATCTGCCTGCATTTCACTGATCTCTACAGAATAAGGGCAGCAAGAATAAAATGTAGCAGAGTTATATAGCAGCTCTCGCCCTATGGAGCCCCTGGAGAATAAGCACAACAGGACAGAGCTGAAGTGATGTGGACCTTTTCTCTTTCAAGCAGCAAAGTTCTTCACTGAAGTGCATTGAAATCAAAAAGCTTTTGTTTCAGTCGGGTTCAAACCTAATCACAACCTCCTCCTTGTGCTCCTGCAGATGACTGAAGGTAACATCTCTGCCTGTGGGTCTCCTGCCTTACACTTCTAGTCCTACATTTTGGAAACTAACAATAAAAAGTAGCTCTGAAAAGTGAAAATGCATGCTTTGTCCGAAGGCTAAAATAATTTAATCAGCACTGGGGAATCCTGCAGTAATACAAACAGGATCTGGCTTTGTGCATGTTGAAAACCCTATAGAAAATATGAGAATACATTGTCCATCTTCCCTTACATCCCAGAATCACAAGTCCTAATTAGTAAGGTCAGGCCTATAAAAAGACCTTTTAACTGTGCAGATACAAGAGGAAAACTCTTTACCCCTAGCTGACTTAACTATGCTGGAAAAACGGGGGAAAAAACCTGCCAAACAAACATGTGGTAAACAATAAAACCAGCAAAAGGCTGCTTTTTGCCAGTGTAAATTAAGTCATCCCAAGAGGTGGTCTAAATATGCAAGCAGAAAAACTCCTTTTGCCAGTATAAGCTGTATCCCCACAGGGGTGCTTTGCTTCTTTTGCTGGCAAAGCTTTTACAGTGTAAACCAGGGTTGCTGATACTGCCTTGTAAGCACAACTGATAAAAAAATAACCTACAATTATCTTTCCTTTTGTCTGTCTGCAGTGGTCATTTCCATCCCTCATCTGGAACCTGGAGAGCCGCATAACTTGGGTCAGGATATGGATCACAATTGGGCGCAGTGGCGGGAGGGAAAGCATGGTAAAAAAGCAGGAAAATCCCAAACTGAAAATCAAATGGTAAACCATTGGTCACACTAAGCAGTCAGCCAGGTGTTGTTCAACTGGATTTGGAGCTATAGGTTTAGTTGAGCTCATTCACAAAAATCCTGCTTCTGTAAATGTCTCAGTGTAACCAAAATAATTCTGTTCCACAGGTGATATGGTTACTCCTTCCTGAAAACGCTGCAAAATATCATCTAAGCAGCAAAATTTCTTTGACTAACCTGATTAAATTGATGTAAAATCTGATCAGCCATAAAGCTGGGTCGATAAGTCTAATCCTTTATTGCTTTTCCTTTGTGTAGCCGTACACCTAAAAGTGGCAGGTAGCCATATACCTAGCTATACCCAGCTAAGTGTGCTAAGGGCTGTTCTTGTTCCAGTACAACTGGTCTGCAGAGATGTTCACATACATCTAAAGTAGTAAAAGGCAGGTCTGATTTTGTAAAGCAGAATCCTCACACCTCTGCATAGCCTAGACTATGTTTGAAAGCTTAAAAAGGAAAAGAAAAATACATTGCACTTTAGAGGAAACTCCTGCTTTCCCTGCACAAGATGGGACCTGTCCTGTAGCCTTGATCCTCTAATTTTAGGGAGAATCTCGTTTAGACTGTGCAAAAAGCCAGCTGAATATAAAAAGGACAAGTGCAAATCTGAGTCCAGATTTAGAGGAAGTGATTCTCTCCTTGAACATTCAGAAAAGAATAAGCAAACTAAAAAGCATTCCCACTCCCCATGAACTCAGCTGGGTGGGGTGTGTGAATTGAGACAGGACAGAATCCAGCCCAGAGTGACACCAAGGAAGTAGAGAGCATCATGAGAGCACAAAAACAAAGATTCAGGCTCCTCATGCACCAGCTGAGGAAAAGGAGGTGGCAGTATCATGCACATTTCTTTGCTGGGATAACAAGCAAAGAGAGGTGAGGTATGTCTGCATCAGGAGATAATATTCAGTTGCAGCCAATATATTTGCATGTTTCAGTTTCCATGCAGGAGATTATTAATTGCGACTATGCCTAGCAATTATATAGCATGCTGCCTCTTCAGAGGCTTACACACACAATAAGCAGGAGTGAGCAATTTGCCATTGTCATGGGCGTCTGTAGCTAGAGCCATTCTTTACTGTTAGACCTGAAATGGGCTGCCTGCATACATTAAACAGTGCACTAGTAATCACATCTCCCTTTTTAACTCTGTTTAATGACTTGTAAGAACCATCTGTATGTTGGAGATTTAGAATGTGAAAGCCAGAGATCATGGATGATGGGTTAGTGGTATCAGATGTCCTCCATATTCTGTGTAGTCAAGAGGGTCCCTATGGCTTTTCTGTAAATGCCAGTGCCACTGCTCTGCATCTTGTACACTTGAATTCTACCTTGTGCTACTCAAAGCATGCCTGGAAAGACCCACAGGACACACATGTGAGCCTGCTTGGACCTCCTGTTTGGAGAAACCAAGGAGAGCACTACCTACCACAACCAAAAATAGTGGGTACAACAGTCAGCTTTTCCTCTATCTCCTTCATTCCCCTTTCCCAGGTGCCTGCGTGCCTTCACAAGAGAACAGCTGTCCTTGCCATGGCAGCGTGTGCCAGAAGCATGCTGGTGATTGAGCAAGGAGGGGTCCTTAGGCAAAACCACCTACAACAGCTGAAGAAGGAGCACACTAACAGCTTTGTGTCACTGCCTTGCTGAAGAAGAGCACATCTGGGAGCATCAACCTACAGCGGAAAATAATCTCAATGGAATGATATTAGACTACTTTTATTTAAAAAAATGCACAGAATGAAAATAAGTTCATGCTGAAGATGGTGTTTGGAAAAATAAGTCTCAAATGCAGATGCAATTGTTGCCTCACCTATGACTGCTTGCACCTCTGTTCACTGAGTTGCAGTGTGGAAGAGGTACAGCTACAAATTTCATCTTCATGGTAGCAAAATTTGCCTCTGGAGATTGGAAGATCAATCCACAGATGCACAGAAAATACCCACCTTACTTCTAAAAATGCTCATACCATAAAAGCATTAAACCTAGAAGGGAAAGAAAGATCAAGTAGATCCCTATTCTTTCTCAATCTGAAAAATATCAAACATAGTGTCTTAAACATGGGACATGTATGTCAGAGCTAAGGGTATGTGTTTTAGGTGTCTCTAGCTTGCTCTCTGATAGCAGCAGGCTGTGGCCTTGAAGAATTATGGGCAATATAAGCGGAAAATAAATATGAAAGATATTTCACTCCAGTGTAATTAAAAGCCCTACTTCCATGTAATCTCTCTTCCAATGAAATATACAGTATCTCCAGAGGCCACATAGGGGTGTCAAAATAGTTGAATGCAATGAGGCGGCTCAGGATTTCAAACCACCCCCTGTGTTTCCCCCTTCAGTGAGTGCCATTTCTGTATGGCTTCGCTTGCTTGAATACATTCTATCAGGAAAAAACTCCATGAGGAAACTGCCACCCCCTTATATGTGTTGGCATATATCACACCACTATGCCCGCAGTATGCACCTGCATTTACCATTAGTTGCTCTCTTAATAATAAATTCTTGAAGACATAGTTCCTTTAATGTTTACCTAAAGAGGGAACAGCTAAGAAAAGCTGCATGCACTGAATTCAAGAAGGAGATATTTCTTTCCTACTATAAACAGAACTGATTATAAAACCAGAATGCAAACTGAGCTCCTTGCCCTTCAGTTTTGTATGAGGTTACATTTCTTTGCAAGACTCTAATTTTTTCAGTTTTTTACTGCATTCCAGCCGGGGGAGATATAAACCAAAGCAAACAAAGTACCCCCCAAAGGAGTCTCTCCCCCTTAAGCAGGACTTCTATTTTTAATTCTCTACAGCTTTTAAAACATTTGAATGGGAAGCCTCCATCAGTCTTTGGTGGAAAAGAATTCCTGCTGGTCTCTCAGGATGTCCACTCCAGATAATCTCAACTGGCAGCTTGATATAAGACCGATATCTCTTCTCAGAGGGGTTCCTTGCAGTTTTATTTCAGCACTTTCTGCCTTTGCAAAGAAATTCTTTAAACAGTTACATTTTTCTCCATCCAAGATGAATTAGGAAAAAGGAAAGAATGAAAAAGAAAAATAAAATAATATATTGACCTTCTTGCTTGTTCACAATGAATCTTTCACACTTTGCTGGTGCCTTTCTCCAAAGCTGCCTCTCAGCAAAACACTGCATTGACTTTACTCTGGCTGACAGAAGGAATGCAAGCAGGCATCACTGCGAGGAGGTCTGCTGCTGTCTTTCCCCATCACATCTGCAGGTCCCCAGAAGCCTGGTCCCATCTCTGTGCTGACAGTGATGGGACTGAGAAGGAAGCAGAGAGCTTTTGCACCCGTCACAAACATGAGACTGAAAAAAATTGGAAGAAACTGAATAAAAAAAGATTCCATATTTCCAACAGCAGAGGGGTAGAGTGGGAAAAATATAAAAGGTGTGTGTTGCGCCTGAAGTGTTTACAGCAAGGCTCCTTTAAAAAGCTTAAACTCAAGCTATTTATCTGTCCTTCCAAGAATTTTCGGGCAGGAACTACCTCCCAATGCTCCCCAAGGAGGGAACCAATTGCTTATCAAGAGTGAAAATCTAACTGAAATATGATAGCAAAAAACAAAGAAATCTCTAATAAATTAGCAATTCTTTCTTGAACCTACAGAGCACAGTCTGCTTGGAGTCTGGGTTAATCTGTTGCCATAAATAAATCTATTGAGGGAATTTTCCATAAGCTTTATCAGACAGCAAAATTCTGCAAGTCACATCACTGCATGCTGTGTGATGCCTCTGGCACATTCAACCTGGTTAATATTTATGTTGCAATCACCAGTGACTTCTTAAAACCTTAAAGGCAATACCTCTACAAAAAAAGAAAAAAGCCCCAGAGCTCCTGCAGATGGGCCATCATCATAAATTCACCCAAAAGTGGAAACTCAAATAACAGATGTGTGTTTATAAACACAGAAAATAAATTACTAGATATGCTTTCCAAATGCTTAAAGCTGCAAGGTATCCTCACACACAAAAGTCCATATTCACATTTGCCCACACCAAAAGAGCTTTCTTGCTTACCTGGAAATTTGTATAGCAAATGCTATTATTAAGGGGCAAATTCTTGCCTGGATCTTGCTCTATGGAATGATCTCCAAGTGATTAACACCGCCATTTACCTCCCTGAAGCAACAGTTGTTTCCTATTCCCAGACGAGGAGAGCACAGAGGCATGTGGAAAAATTGTGTAGGATGTGGCAGCTGTTGACAAAAACTTAACTTTTTAGAGGCCACCTATCTACCTTGAAATATGCTTGGTGCCAAAAGGCAGATGAGAGGTTAAGAGATCTCCTCTGCCTTATCTCTTGCACACTCTTATCTGCCCAACAGTCCGTAATAAATCAGAGCAACTCTTCTTCCATCTGGCTCACTCTAAATTCCTGCTTCCATGTGATTTGAGAACATTTTCCTGACCTTTCATGACTTCTCTGATATTGCACAGAGCAAGGTTGGAAGAAGTGCGCCATAAAAATTTGGCTTGTATAAAGCATACCTGCAACTGGGTGAAGTTGTCAATGGCACATCACCCCTGGGATATCTCCTGAGCTTTGCTATCTGCCTTCGGAAGGATGTGTCCAGGGTAGCAGTCCATGGGGAAGACCCAGCGTAGATCCACCACAGAAGGAGAGGGGTGAGAAAATATAAGTCTAAACACCGCTGAGCCCAGATGCTGCTTGGTGCAGACCAAGGCTCTTCTGATATTTGTATATGATTATCAAGGAGTGTGGAAAAGCTGTGGAAATGAGAGCTGGCACATTGGTCAGCTTCAGTAATGTCCTAGATATTTGTCCTTCATATTACAAATGGCCCTTGATGTTGAGAGGGTAGAGGTTTCGTGAAAAAAGGCAAAATTATTATCACTTTTCCCAGTGTTTTTATTATATTTAAGCACCTTTCATTTTTCTGCTCCATCTTTTTCTCCCATTCTCCTCACCAAGTCCATCACCTGAGCTGTCCTACTGCTGCTTCTTGCTCCTATCATTGCCTACGTAACTCTTTCTATTTAATATGCATAACTTCAAAAATACAAACTTCTGTTGTCCTGACTTCTGCCCCAACTATTCACTTGCATGAAGAAAGTAGAATATGCACATATTCTATCAACTGCCACACTGTAATAACAACATTTTTGCTTACCCAAATGGTGATACAGACCCAAGTGTCTGGGTTAGTGGACTTCCACTGTACACACAATGAATGCACATGTGTTTGCCTTTGTGGTATAATAATGGTTAAGTACAATACAATAGTGAGACTAGTTATTTGGTGGTATAACTGCGTTGGATTCACTGAAGTTACTCCTGCACTGAATGGAGGCCATTATCTCTACTAAATACGAATTTAAGACAAAATACTTTATGATTTTCAAGGCAGATTTCTTTCACCACAATAAATGTGACAGGAAAGAGTACAACCTAGAATAAAGAGATATCTACCACTAGCAAAATGATTTCTGGGGGAAAAAAAAGAGAAAAAAAGAAAAAGGAAAATAAAACCAACCCTCTACCTACATATGGTATTTAATATATACCCCTAATGGAATGAGGTTCATAATTTATTCTGGGTTTTACCTTTTCATGAACTCTGTCTTGTTCCTGCTCATGAATGATTTTCTTGTGCTTCGGATATATTAAAATCACATCATCTCTGTCTCCCTCCTCTTGTTTCTGTGTATTCACATATTGATATATTTTGCCGGTGCACATGGCACAGAAATAGCAGTAAAACTCTTTACTTCTGCTCTGCTTTTTGTCTCAGGATCTCATGCCAAGGGTTTTAAAGTGAAGAGCCTGATGTTAGAGTTTTATATTCATGCTGAGGGCCTTAAATTACAGCCCAAATTTTGGAGGTGCTGACTTCAGATTGAATTGGCAGTTTGCAATACCATTGCCCAGGGCGCTTGGCACCAGAGTAAAGGTTTAGTGCGCTTATGTCTAATAGTGATCCGTGAAGGCCTCATGTCTGTGGCTGCTTCTATATCACCATGCCAGTTCATCTTTGAAGGCACAGGTTTTAGATGGATTGAGGGGGATCACATCACCGGTGCTGTGGATCCAGTGCCGCGGGTCACAGCAGTCTTTCCCAGCAGCCATGGCAAGGAATAGGGGGCCAGGCGGCTAAACCTGACATGCAGTTTGGTTAGACAACCTTCACCGAGGGCTTTGGAACCATCACATATCAGAAATGGGATTTTCAGGGGCTTCCAAATACTTGTCTCACATTCAGACACAATTTTACCAACCAAACCTTTTGTTGAAGAGCACCTTATGCCAACAAAAGACCTCTTTTGCTGATCTACTTGAAATATACTACTCTCATCCCTTCTATGAATCACAGCCTTTTTGATCATGTAAATCCTTACAGTTCTCCTTAGCATCTCATTGATAAAGTCAGGGCAAGCAAAGACTTCCTGCAGCAGCAGCATTAGCTGCCCTGCTGACACAGCCCAAGCAGGGGTGCCTGGGAGAAGGGTAATGGGAACAGGGTGGGAAGGGGGGCAACACTGCTCATGCCAGGAAAGGATGGGTGTCTCCAACCTGCCAGAATTTATTTTTGTTTTCTTAACTGGCACACCTCTGTTGGCATAAAACATGTGCTAAACTAGGCCCAAACCTTCTAAGAAAATCCAAGCTCACATAGTCCCCATTTTATTCAGCCATCCGTCTCATGTTACGGTTAATGGGAATAACATGTGATTTGCAAAAGACAAACCTTTGCCCAACTTTTCCTCTGTATACATTTCCTTCAAATTTCTAGATTTTTGTGGCATTCTTTTGCTTTATTATTTTTAAATGATTTCTATCATTTAATGGCAATCTGTCCTGTTTACCCAACACACTCAGCAAAGGAAAATGGAAAAATCCATGCACCAAAAGACAACCCTGGTCAGTTATCTCATTGCACAAATATTGGTTTTTTAGGAAAGTGTGGTTCTAATAGGGTCAATTATTCTGCCAACCTTCTCTCCCTATTTTTCGGTTTCCTTCTTCATCTCAGTTTTTCCCTGCTCTGCGCTTCGCATATTTTATTGAGAAAACAAACAAACTTTCCAGTCCAAAGACTGGATAGGACACGTTCATATGAGAAAACTTCAGAGAGTGTGTAGTTTATTTTTTGTGTAATTGATTTTGTAGTAGATAAAGGCATGGTATAAACTAACAGGATAATGTTTTTGATCAGTTTCCAGTGCTTAATTACAAGTCTGCTATGACTAGTTCCCTTCGTGTGCTCGCAGCTGCTATGCCTTTGTCATTGGCTTATTTTTGTTTGAAAATCTTAAGGCATTGAGTTTTCAGTGAAAGTTGTCTGCCCTGATTGACTCCTGCAGATACCTCATTACCACAGTCATTCTCCAAAGTTGCAGAGCTGCTTGGAACACTGCATTCAAAAGATTTCTGTTGTTTTTTTTTTAATTAAAAAGAATTTTTTAAATTCAAAAAACAAACAAACAAAGCTGTTTCGAAGCACTACAGAATATCTGGCTCATTGGAGCATCAGAGCAGTCGGCTTTGCAATAGGAAAGCCTTGTGGGAAGAGCAGCAACATTTCTTAGATTGCCTACACCACTCATTTGTAAGAGCTACGTATTTTGAAAGAAAGCACAAGGTGATGTTGGGATATTTGTCTATTTGTAGGTTGGTTGGTTGGTTTTTTTTCCACAGAGACAAATTAAATGCTCCCTTTAGCAGCTTAATTTAATAGGGAAATCAACCTAGGGAAATCTTTACATTAAAATTATTTGGGGTTTGGGGTTTTTTTGGGTAGCTTTGTAGCTTATTAGCAGCTATGCTAATATATTGCTAGGCATGAAGTGTGGTGGCATCACACCAACCTCCTGAGAACCAGCAGAACCAGGTTGGAAGCAGAGGCTGGGGGCAAATCTGAAGATCTTAATTACCCCCAAACTTGACAGATCTCCACCTCTCTGTGAGAGACAGAGATAAAATCGATGTCTAGTTGGTGTCTTTGGGCTCCTCCCCCATGGCAGTGCAATGCAAAAGCCAACATGCTCACACAGTGTGGGTTATGAAGGAAGGGTGTAAGACTGGGGAAGCAACCTACCCTAGCAGGACTGGGCAGAATATTATCCATAGGTGCTTCCACAAAAGTTGTTTCTAATATTCTGGTTTTGATCTTATCATATGGTGACTGATCCCTTATTTATTCCAATTAAACCTAATTTGAGCTTATTCTCCTCTGGATCTGTATTCTCACACTCATTAATGTCAGGAGATCCTGAGTAAATTTTTGGGTACTTGAAATAATACAGTCAAATGAGGAGAATTAAGGATGCTTGATGGGTTTAAGAGCCACCAGTCTTCATTTTAGAAGAGGCAGCTAAGTCAGGAATGGGGGAGTAACATATATCTCTAGCTCCTAATGTTAATGAAGCAACATTTTATATCAATGATTACATGCAAATGCAAATGTATGTAGATTGTTTATTTAGAAAAGAGATTTCATACATCCATCTCTGCATTCCTCCTCCTCCCCCTATATTTTCACCCAGGAAGAGATGCTATTGTTATTCTAGTCATCTTTCTCTTGATTTTATTATCTAACAGAGCCATAAAAATGACAAGAAAATGGATTTGTCAGACAACAGTCTCCTGTTCCTGGTGTAATTTCACACTGAGCTACAGATACTGACAACATCAGATAGTTTATACGTTTTTCCTTTAATTGTATATCACAACCCCATTTTTAGTGTGGTGCTCACTATTACATAATTAAGAAAGTGTTTAAAGTGCCTGGCTGTTGTTAGATGTGAAATAGACTGCATGGTAAGGCAGCCGCTGCTGGAGATGCTGTGCTGGAGTGAGCCTGGCCTTTTGCAGAGCCAGGGATGCAGTCTGGGTGCGGATGGGGTGACCATGCAGTGCTTAGAGGGGCACCAAGAGTGAAGAAGAGATGTGAAAGGGTGAGAGAGATCAACCCCCCTCGCAAAGCCACCAGACAACCCGCCTCTTGTGAAGTTCACATCCCAGAGAGACCCAGCACAGAGTTTTTAGGGGAGTCTTGCAGATCTGGTCTGAGGTTGGCAGCTTTGGCAAGGACCTCGCTCAGATCGTCATCCAGGCCCTCATGGTAAGACTCATTCAGCTGAAACACAGGTAAAAAGCTGGGAACCAAATGTACCTTATGACTACAGGTATGGTTGAAGACTCTGAGGGAAACAGATTTTCCTGGTTGTCTCAGTGCTCAAACTTTTTTTTTAACAGAATTAAGATGCATCTCAATCTATTAAAGAATAAAACCAAAACTTCATTACATAACTGTCTCCCTCCAAAATGCAAAAACAAAGCAAGCACCCAGCTGTATTGCACATTCCTAATTTGGCCTTTTCTGCTGAAGGTTGTGACTAATATTTCTGTGCTACACAAGGGGATTTGAATACCTCACACCCCATGGTTTTCTCTCCCTGAGGCAGCTCTGCAAATCCCAGCATAAATCAAACTAGCTAGTGGCAAACATCAGTGAGCAGATTTGCCTGGTGGTCTGCTAATGCGCTGCCACATGAAGGATCGGAGTCTGGCTGTGGAAGGAGGCAGCTGGGGACTCTTTCTGGGGTGATCTGGTGCAGATGGGTGCTGCTGGATGTGGTGTATGTCAGGGCAAGGGCACAGCAAAAAGGGACAAAAAGAGGAGCAGAATTGTTCAGCTCAAAGAATAACTGAGAAACACCTCTTCTCTGGGAAAAAAATGTTTCTTAAATAATAAATACTCTGATTGATTTCCAGTAATATTTAACAGATGTGGACAGAATATTCCCCCCTAAAATAAGATACTCTTAACTGGAACAATATTCTTTGTATCACTATCTGCAAATTCAAAGAGCTTATATTAGCTTAGGGATAAAATAAGCTCAAGCAATGGGAAGGATAGCCATCTTCCCAATTTCTTTTTCAACAGCTACCTCTCATCTCTCAGGATTGTTTGTTTTATTAAGAAATCCTGCAGTCTGAAGTGGATTTACAGGAAGCACAAAGCTGTGGGTTGCAGTCAGTTTCATAAGGGCTATTTATTTTTTTAGCAGCTGACAATAAAATAAAAGCGCCAGTCTGTTCCATATGCAAAGCAAAGGATTAACCAGGAGAGGAACACTAATAAATTTCTTTCCTTCAGGAAAGAGCCAGCAGAGCTGTGGCTTCAATTTGATTTAACCAAACACCATCGCCCACTGCTTCAAAACACTTTGCACCCCCACTGGCTGGTATCACAAAGAGCATCATTTGTGGGGAGAATCACATGAAGAATCATATCTACAACTGGCATGCATAATTACTCCATGTTTTCTCCAGAAGGGATTATCCCATGGCAATAATTACGTCAAAAACATGCCCCAAAGAACAATATTTCAGACAACTGCAGCCATCAAAAAAATACGCTGTATAATTATGTTATTTTTCCCCTCTGAAAGCTCTCACTCATATCTACGTCTTGCCTGCCTAAGACCTCCTCCAAGGGAAGCACCAGATTGTTCCTGACGATAGCACATATATCAGAGGGGGGATGGCGAAGCAGGTCTGTTTGGGCTCTCCCAGCAGCCCCTGGCAGGTCTGGCTCAGATGTGGAGCTATGCTCGGACTTTGCCCCGAGCAAAAGATGCCACCTTTAATAAACAAAACTGTCATGAATTTGTTTTTTGTCATAAATGAAGCATGGGTCTGTGCTTTAATTTTCCTCACTGCCCTCTGTCAGGTAATAACCATAAATATTGTCCCGAATCATTAAGTCACAACCTGAAATGTGATCCTGCCCAGTTCCCAATCAGACAGCCATCTGGAAGATGAAAGAAGTCTATTTTCGTTTTAGAATGATCCAGACTCTAATTTGTAGTAACAGTCTTAACAGGCTGTTTCAGAGACATTAACCAGAGACTGGTCGCAGTTGCTTGAGGAGGGGACATTGTATATGC
This sequence comes from Psilopsiagon aymara, assembly GCA_024733675.1. NCBI lineage: Eukaryota > Metazoa > Chordata > Aves > Psittaciformes > Psittacidae > Psilopsiagon > Psilopsiagon aymara. Next base: position 29,330 of record JANRGW010037258.1, read on the forward strand.
TGCCTAAAGCATGCATCGCAGGCAAAACATCCTGTCACTGCTTTGAGCTTGTAGCCTCTGTGGCTTTTCATTCCAGTGCCATGTTTCTAAATGGGCATAGGTTATGCATGCAGGGCAACTGGATATATATTGTGTCATAAAAAATGCCAACACATTTGTGAGAGACAGAAGATAGTGTTTTCACAAAGCTAACAGTGGTACCACAGGTTGTATAAATGCCTCCTATCTTCAGGTTAATTCCATGCTGAAAGCAAATATTTCTTCTATATATATAAATTTATTTATACAAACATATAACTTATGATTTTCTGGCTACTTAGAAAAGTGTTTTCACCATCAAAGTGCTGTTTTATTGCAACAGCAAAATACTTCTTAACCTATTAAAATCAAAGAAAAAACCTAATCAAGTGATTATGCAGTTGAGCAAAGCCACTGACAAGTAAGAACTTGTCATTATATATCTGAGACCACTGCCCTCTCCTGACCCATGCTACCTTTCGTTAGTGAAGGACACCAAAGACCAGCTGGCTTGTGATGGCACAGAAATTGCCCAGCATGTGAAAAATGAATCATGCTCAACGGTTCTCCCTGCCAAGATGCAGGAATGCTGCATTCCTCTGCTCCCCCAAAAGCTGTAGAATCAAAGGTTCTTAAGCAAACCCCACAAGGATTCATTTTTCCCAGTTCTGGAAGTACAGCAATGCAGTGGTCTGGGAGCATGGTGCATCTATGGAGCACCCATTATTATATGTGTGCCAGCCTGTGACTAGTGTTGCTAGGTTTTAAATTAAGCCAAATTAGATTATTTCAGAACACTATTAAAACCCATGGCTCTAGATCTGAAACACAGCTAACTTTGCTATAACTCTCTTTCTATTCACTTCCAAACAGGAGTTCAGAGATGTCTCTCTCAATCTTAACCAGTGATAAAAGAACAGTATTCAGCACGTTCTAGTTCACATGCCCTTGCTCTTGCAAACCTGCCTACTAAGGACGAATGCTGAGCCACAAGAATGCAACTGCAACAGCAGACATCTCTCAAGCAGAAGTTCAGGGAGGTGATTGTTGGGCTGAGTCTCCTGTTTTCCTTGATGTTTTATCATCCTGGGTTATGTTTCCTTTAAAGCTTACAGAAAGCATTTTCTGTAACAGATGTGTGTATGTGAATGAGCTTAGCCCAGAGATTTGGAAGTGACCACGTGGGGGTCTCCTACAGGTAGAGATAACTGAATTGGCATTCTTCTGAATAAGCTCTTCTATTTTTCTAAAATGATGTGAGTTAGAAATGGTGTGGAGAGACAATAAGGAACAAAATAAATGCCGTTTGCCTTAATCTCTGCACTGCAGATGCACGCTAAAGCCGGACTACTTTGTAGCAGGTAGGTTTGAAGTGTATCTTGCACAAGGAGGAGAAAAGGGAAGGAGAGAGAAGGATTTCATCATCTGTGAGCTGTTTCTGAAGAAGGGCTATACCCTGTTGTATATCCTGTTTCCTGAAAAACAGCCTTACCTACTGTGAGTGCCCCAGTCTGCAGCTCTGAAGCTTTTGTACGCTCTGGGGCAGCACTCCCCTTGTGCACCCCATCATATCCAAGGGTGTTCTACATGTTTCCTATGCTGAGCTCTCAACATTTTCACTTAAGCTTTGCAATGGAAGTATCATGCCTAACCACATGAGGCTTGCAGCAGCTCTTATTTGCATCCTGGCAAGGCATTAGCTGGCATCAGTAGTCTCTGGTGCTCAGAGCTGCATGTGGCAAATGGAATCTCTGTTTCGGACATGATACATGAACAGACAAAACAGTTGTTCATATAACAGAAGAAAAGAAATTCTGTACCAAGTTCCAGTTCTCTGGATCAGAAGTTTAAGAGTGAAATCCTGGGTGTTCTGGCACCAGAAGACCAAGGTGTCCTGACCTCCACTGGGCTTGCATTTAACTGCTATGGTGAAGATGCTTGTGGTAAAGCCAGACTTGGACCCCTGTTTCTATGATCAAGAAACTATTTTCCCTTCCCATTGCAAAGTAAACACATCTGAGTAGCAGCCTCCATAAAACAGCGGGAGCACAAAGCACTGAAAGCTTTGCCAGTATTCCAAAAAAATGTAAAGGAAGCTTTTCTTCTTTCTTTTTTAAATGATAAAGCATACTCGATATACTATTGCAGTGCAATGAACTGAAAATAAAATCACAAGCATGATCTGGTGTATCCAACCATGTCTAGTGAAAATGGCCACCACTTCCCTTTGAAATGGTTTAGTAAGTTTTTATTTTGTGTTTTTTAAAGTCAGATAATTTGGACAAAGCACAGTTGTGATAATAGGGAGCGTGCTGGGTCTTTCTGCATTCCATGGCTGTAATAATGAAGCCATTAAATTACTAGGTCAGAGGCCCCAATTCACAAAGAAATAATACCAGTTTATTATTTCTAATCTTATTAAGTTTGAAAATTGTCTCGAGATGTAACGTCAACCTGTAATGGCTGAAGTATTGATTATATTAACCCAATGCTCATGGATAATTCAAAGACCCTGATTTCATCTAATTTTTGTAATTTTTAGAACAGTCCAGCCCAATTTTTTATGGCAAACTAATCCAGAATTATTTCTATAAATAATGAAAATGTATTATAGGATTTGCTAGGAGTAAGCCAATAAAACATTTTGTGTGATGGCTGGCAGAGTGGGGTTTTAATCCCTTTCTTCTTTATCTTTCTTGAATCATAAATCTTTTTTTTCTTTTCCCTCCTTTTTTAATCTCAAATTGTCTCTTTTGGAAATATACCCACATATTTCAGAAAAACACACGGGCTTGCTTTGTTCACCTTTTAGCTGAAATTGATGGGTCATTTGAAGATTTTACATAGTTAAATATAACAAACAGTATTTCTGCTCTGCCAAATATGAGTCTTCCCTAGTTTTGTATAATAGCTACACTAGTAAGAGAGATGGCATAAAATTCCAGAAACTCCATTCTTACATGCATCCTGGAGCAAATTTTTAATTATGTTAATTTGCTTTGGGGTTTTCAATAAATATTTAGTAGTGTATGGGTATGCAAAAATGATATGCATACACGTATACTTGCAGGCGCACCTGGATGTGGTTCAAGGTCCATTAAGCCCAATGGGAATCTTTCCACTACTTCACTGAGATTTGGATCAAGCCCTAGGGAGGCTGGTTGATTTTAAATATACATTTTCTAAGGTTATTTCTGATCTTCCCCACTGACCTCTCTTTGCACCACTTCCCCAGTTTCCATTCAGAAACCCCAGCCTGAGAAAAGCTGTGTTTGAGGATTTTTCTGTGCCTCCTTTTCTGCCTCCATCCCCGCGGCTTTGCTATCAAAGCACTACATGCATTAAGAAAATTAATGTGACTTAAGTTACTGAACCAACCTGAAGGCTACTTCACTCAAAAATATTTCCTATAAGGATATTTATTAGCTCAGAAGACATGTGTGGGCAGAGCATGTTATTTAGTGACCTGTAATGCCCAAATAATGATCACAATAAATCAGTACTCATTATTATGTAAGGGAGGTCTGGATCGAGTGACTCAATAGGTAATGAGGTCTAATTTAGTGACACAGTATTATTTTACAGAGTATTGGGGGGGGGGGAAGCAGAGACTGAAGGGGGTCTAATCACCTCAGATTTCTCATGTGATGATGAGCTTCTAACTTTGGCCAGTTGCTCTGGCTGGGTGTTAGAGGTCAGGCTTTCAATTGTTATTGGCTGCATTTGGCTACATTAAGTGAATAAATATTTAAGGTCTGAACCTCTAACACTGTGTTAAATGGAGCAAGACTGAGGCTAAAATCAATATAATGGGATATACGGAGGGAAGAAAAAACATTGAGGTAGAAGACAAAGAATTCAAGTCCTTCCTTGTAAATAGGTGAGGTGTGGATATGGGGGACCAGGAGTACAGTGCCATAACTTGCAGGCAGCAAAACCCAGGACCTCAGAGGGACTAGCCCAGCCCAGGCTAAAAGGCCACAGTACCTTCTTTTTCAGCCTTTACTTTGTGCTGAGATCTCAGAGGCATTTCTCTTGCTTTCCTGCCTCCCACTGCTGGGATGGAACTATTCCCTCTGGCACTGGTGGGCATCCCTCACTCATCCACAGGGGAAAAAAAGATGTGTTGTGGATGACACAGAAAGGGAGGGACCTGAAGGTCCCACTTCTGATCCCCACCAGCTGTTGCCGTAGTCTGGGGCCACCAGATCCTAGAGGCAGGCTTCTTTAGAATGCACATGCTCATCCCAGGAGCAAGCTAGTCTTCGTATAAGTGCAACTTCTGCAATGTTTTCTCCCTGCCTCTGAGTTATTAAGCTATGTCTGTAGGTAGCCGCATGTCAACTCCTAAAATATGTACTGGGCATGAAGTGAGCTTGCCAATGTCAGGATCCCTAGGTGAAGTTCTTCAAAGCTGAAACCTCCTAAAAGTTAATTATTCCATCTTCTGGAACAGCCTTAAGGAATTTCTGATCTGGAGATTCACAATCTGGAAGCAAAGCTGAACTCTCTCAGGCTGGGAGTCTTTGACTTTCCAGCACCCCCCGGCTACCCACACCCCAGGGGCTAGGCACTGGGCTCAGCCTACCTCCTCAATGTAACAGTTTGGGAAAAGAATGGCATATCCTTTAGCAGGCATGGTCCCACTTCGTCACTCACAGAAATACATACTCCTTCTGGTGGAAAAAAGACTCTGCCAACTCTTCTTCAAGCCTCTGCTCATACCTGCTAAATGTGGATGTTAGGAACTGATGGGACTCATGGGAGATATCAGTAGAAATCCTGCCTGGAAGATTCAAGTGGAAATGAAACCTTTTTCTAAACTCTAATACTCAAAGGAGCAAAGAAAACTTTTCGAATATGGTTCTACATCCCACCTTTTCCTCTTTTTCCCCATCTTTCTTTCTACAGCCAGACAGATCAGGAAGTGAGGTTTCACTCAGTAACTTCAATCCCACTCTGTTTCACGATTGAGCCTCAATAGATGTCTTTGAAAAGATGTAACAGACAATCTCTATTTCAGAAGTGTGGAAAGGGCTGTAAAAAATACAAAGAAGAGAAAATATGCAAGAGACAAAGGAAAGTTCTGTAAGTAGCATGATGTGTGAAAAGTAAACAGCAAGAGGTATGTAGCAGCAGCCGGTGTGTGCAGAACAGCATAATGTTTCTGCATATTTCAGAGCATGAATGAACTAGGCTGTCATTTTAGATGGGAAAGAGAAGAGACAGAAATGATGCTGGCTGTTCATGAGATCTCCTACAGCCTGCTGTGGCTGTTGAGTAGGTTAACACCTGCAGGTTAACACTCGTTCTCTGCTAAAGGCAAGCTTCAGCCAACATGCTTTTCAAGCCTTGTCCAAGGAACATCACTGCAGCTATTTTTAAACCCCCAAAGATGGGATTGAAACTTAGCACCTGTCCTCTGATTTCCTAAGAAAATGAGATCTGTGCAATGGTGCACAGTACCAGAACATCCGCCAGTGCCTTCTCTCTCCCTTTCCTTCATGAATTTAGCAACTGATTTTAACTTAATATGACAGAGCAGTAGGGGTCTCAAAGATGCAAAATACTGCACATTTCATTAGTCAGCCGTGTAAAGGAGACAGATCCCAATCATTCCCATGCTGGCAGAAAGGCTGCCAGTGAGCTCAGCCACACACAAACTCACAGGTACTAGACGTTAGCTAATCCACAAGGAGAACATTATCATGAATTCCCCAGTTATAACTAAAGAAAAGCCTCATAGCGTGTTGGAGCAAAGACTCCAAACATAAACTACAGAACCACTGGAAACCAGATTCTATGGATCTTAGTATTTAGAGTCTTAGTACTTCATTTTCACATGTGGATTCCAAAGGGACTCTACAAAGAAAACGAAGAAATTGAGAGGTTGAGGCACTGTATATTACCTAGGACTGTGGATAATATACAGAGGATTTTTATTCTAGCTCCCTTTCTATTCCCTTCCTTGACCTTCAAGTCCTTCCTCTGCTCCTTTGCAGGTTATCTGAGTACTGGTAACTCTCTAAGGTTTCAGTTTATAAGGAGACCATGTATCTGACAATGCAGTATTATTTTTGGCTTGTCTCCATCATGTTTTTGTTTCTGAATTAAAAGAGGATCCTTTGTTCTAGTTGTGGGTACAGGCTGAAGTGAAATACCCAAAGGTCTGGATGGGTCTTTGACATGTCCAGTCAGCACCAATTTCTTACTGTCTGGAGGCCTTCGACACAGCAATCCATTATTTCTCGGTTTAATTCTTTATGCACGGCTTTTCATATTGATTACTTAACATCATTAGTTTTGGTCATTCCATACAAGAGACAATGGAAAGATCAATTTTAACCATATGAGCTAAAGGAACTTGCTCTTAAAGCATCCAGGGACTGGAATCATTTATCTTCTGCTCTCTGAATCATAAATCTTTTACAAGTGCAGCATTAGATTCATTGTTTGCTACAGCCGCATGTGATGTAGTCGGGGATCATTGTAAAAGTGTCCTACATTGCAGTGTGAGGCTGTACCCATAAAGCATATTAATGTATAGTATTGTCATGGAAATTGTCATGAGCTGCTGCAGAGAGCATGGTTTTCACAAGAGCTGTGCAAATCATCAATTGTTTTTAATTTGGTGGCTGAACTGGAAAGAGAGAATTCGTTTATTTTAGACTTATAATGGAACATATTTACTTCCTCAACTAATCAAAATATGGTTTTCATCATAGAATTATTTTTCAGGCTTTTTGTAGTAAAAGCAAAGAGAATGTGGGAAGGAGGAACTAGCTTCACAGAGGTATTTCAGAAACATTTGCAGAATTGGGCAGAAAATGGGAAGGAGCAGTTTACATGCAATAACTATGCAAATAACTGTGGAGAAGGTTTTCACAAACAGTAGAAGAATGTACTGCTCAGGCCCATATCTGCCTATTCAGTACATAGGAAAGAAGATTAAATGCTGAGCTATAGCATTTTTTAATCACATCCATAAAAACTGCATTGGTTTTCAGGATAATTTATACAGATACAAGAGGAAGGATTTGAGCCATGGCCTCTCATACCCTAAGTCCCTGTAGCTGAGGACAGATGGAGGGAGTGGAAAGACAAGATACATCTGAACTTCTGGTCTAGGCCTGTACTAAAGCTTTCCAAGCAAACTTCAAAACAAACCATTTATCATCCTTGTGTAATAAACTAGCAGTGTCCAAACCCTCACAGTGCAGAAAGACAGGAGTGGGGCAAGATGCTGTTGAAAAGTTCAAGCCTCAATGACCTGAGTTAATGGAGCTCTTCCATGGCATCATTACTGCGGCTAGGGCTTGTCACTGGGAGGGACATGATCAAAACCAATGGGCCAGTCTAACAAGGGGTATTCCTGCACCAGCTACTTCTGACCAAGATCAATAGAGCAGCACAAAAAAAACAAGAGGAAAGACATTTTTATTGGTTTTGACGTAACAAATCGTTGTATGGGCATCTATGTACATACATAAGGGTTCTGACCTCTCCAAGGCATCTTATACAGTTTTCCAGTATCAAAGGATGTGATTTGGGTTGTTTCAGAGTAGCGCACAAATCTGAACTTTTGGGTAGTTTGCCCAACAAACAGATGAGCTGGTACTTCATATTTGGGGGGCAGGGCTAGCAATAAAATTGGGAAAGGACTCTAAAAACTTCTTTTCAATCTCATTGGAAAGGAGCTGTTAATTACATAATAATTAAAAAAAAAAAAAAAACAAAAAAACAAAAAAACAACAAAACAAAAAACAACAAAAAAACAACCAACCAACCAAAAAAACCAACGTTAGCAACCAAGAGTTTGAGCACTTCCCCAAGTCTCAAAGAAGACATTTTTGGTTCCCCAAATTTTAGCTGTTCTACTTTGAAGAACTGATGTCAGTGTTAGACAATACGGTATTCATCCCCAGTAGCAATGTGATTACAGGATGGAGGTTTGGTGTCAAGAAGCAAATACATGAAGGGCAGATCCGTGCAAGCTACAGCTGGGGCAGATAATAAACTGGCTTTGAGGGAGAACATTTTATTCCAGCATGGCTCAAGATGATGTATGAAACCACCAAAGATTACATTCAGTGATGTCTTGAGAGCGATTTGATGTTTATGGTTAACCCTAATATTGCTTTTGTTTATAGACACTATTTCTAGAGCAATCTTATCTTGTACAGCTTTTATGGATACAAAAATTATCAGGCTACAGCTTTTACAGCACAAAGGGTGACATGGGTTTGATTTACACTTCATTACAAACCAGTCCTACAAACACTGCTCAGATGTATAGCTCTTAGTTTCCCAGTGAAAATTCACAAAGGAAATGAGATGTTTTGAGCTTGTGCCTATGAACAAGTAATTTGTATCAGACTCACCTACTGCCTCTGATGTTTGAGCATCCTTAGGCATCAGATCCTTTTGATTGAAAAACTCCTGTCAGAAAGAGTTTGATTCCCTGGTGTTAAGTTACCCCTAACTCTTACACATCAGAGTGTTGACCTTACAGCCTTTTCTTAAAAATGGAAAAAGTGATTTTTTTTTTTCACCTTTGACCTCTTCACATACTGCCACTATGAGCCTTGAATGTACAGTGAGACATTAACCACAGGCATATCACCAAAATTGAATGATGGGGAGCACAAAGTGGGGCATAATCTGTGTAGTGCCATGCTGTTGGACCTCCCACAGGTGTCAGGCTTTTTTTCCACAGGAGGTGTATAGACCTACATGGTGAAGTCCTGAGAAGTACAATATTGCTGTAAGGAGAAAGTAGGTTCAGAACCTCCTGTGTATATGGGAAGCTTCTGAGGAGAGCTTCGGACCTCACAGAATCCAAAGGATTTCCAGAGAAGTCTATTCCCAAATTAGCCCATCTATCTAACTGTCAATGCTTCTGAAGAAGCATCAATGTGAAATCATAATACTGAGCTGCAGTCAAGCCTACAGCAACAGTGAAGTCTGTAAGGAAAAAAATAATACTTTTACCTTTCAAGGAAAATCATTCATTTCCATGCATCTGTTCAAAGCAAGGGAGCAAAAAAAAGAAAATATGTATTTTACAAAGAAATTTTGCCAACTTAGCAAGAACAGCTTTCCAGAATGACAGTTTCCCTGCTGTAGAAAAAAAAAACAAACATCCCTTTGGTTTTCCACAAGCACTTTGCAGAAGAAAAGTTTAAATTATTATTTAAAATTCTTTTTAATTAAAAACTGCAAAAATTCTATTTTCCATCTGCTTTACTGGAATTGAGAATTTTTAGCTACATACATCTCTTCTGCGGCTACTTGAGGAGTCAGATGGAGATCATTTGGCTGCCTTGCTTTACTGTTGGTTCTGCCTCCATCTCTAAACTGGTTCTGGCAGCTGGCAGTGCAAGGGTGACAACCATCTGTTCACACTGTTTGCTGCTGGGTGGTAACACAGTATCAGGTCTTGACACGCAGCACTGTCAGCCTTTCCCTGTGCTGAAGAGAAAACAGTGCTGTGTTGCTGCACAGCACTCATCAGCCTGAATGTCCAGTGTGCACATACAGCATCTTCACCAGGAATGTCACCATCACTTGTTGGGAGCCACCTTCAAGAGGTACATTTGGGAAATCCAGACCTCCTGAGTATACCAGAACCAGCCCAACACCTTGTTAACTGCACATCTTATTTGTATGACAGCAGTGTGAGATGATCATGGAAGCAGTAGCTCCCAATGCTGAACTGCAGACATGGGGATGAGGTGTTCTGAATGCCAGGAACTCTTTTCTGTCTGGAGCAGTAGGTGGGATCTCCTACCAACCATCATCATTTGCTGGACACTACTGGCTTTGTGGGTTAAACAGCTTTGTGGAGGGGTTGATGGAAACATCTAGTCCTGACTGGACCTGAAACATTACCTGCAGACAAAAGCGAAGCGCCAGAGCTGAACTTTATCCTGTACCATGTTGAATAGCTATTAAACCCCGTCGCTATGGCCTGGAGGCTCAGAAATGGTTACTAATCTTCTTTTCTGTTTTACATATTTAGAAAGTTTTAACAAGTATCTGGCATTTGCTGTGGCTGCAAAGATTTTATATCTCTGGAGTAACCATGATGCTGAGGAAGTGCAGGGTCTGAATTCTCACAGGAGCCCAGACAATCTCTGATAAGCTAATGGGAAACAACCAACCCTGGGAGCAGGCACAAAATAAAATGTCAGTATCACATCTCTGAAAACCAGAGTGTTATCTGAAGTGAATCACTTGAATTCTTCCAAAGCTAATGCTATGTAGTGTGAAGTTTCCATCACTTCATTCACTTTTGCGGCTGTTGGACTCACCTCCATGAGATGGACAAGGCAGGCATATATTTAGGCCCAGCTGACCCTCATGTTCATGTTTAGGTGTTATCAGACGGTTGGGGGAGAGGAAGACAGAAAAGATTGACTTTCAGAGTTGCTTGAGTAGTCATAAAGTTGGGATCAAGGAGGAGAATAATCTTCTAGCAAGGAATCCTGTAATTAACTGAAGAAAGTTTCAGTCTGATTATGAAAAGCACAGGAGGTGATCATTCCTGGTTGCTGTTAGCATGCAGCAAATTGAGGTATTGTAGTTTTATCTGTTACTAGAAAAGCCCTCTACTTAATAAAAAAAAAAGAAGTAGGAGCCCCACCGTCTCATTTTTAACAAGGACCAGCTGAAAAATGAAGGCAAGCAGCACACAGACCATCTTGTGTCTGCCAATTCATTTCCTGGCCCTGAAAGGACAAAAAAAAAAAAAAAGGAAAAAAAAGGGGAAAAAATCCTCTTGTTTCCTCTCATGCAGGCCAAACATGGCAAAGCACCAGGGGAATTCTGAATGGAATCAATTGCACTTGTTACTAACTGAGTTTTCTTTTATTCTTATATTACCAAGGCCTGGATATTCAGCTGCAAGCAATTATAATGAAGAGTTACTGAGTAATGGTTTCCAGATTGCTCCATGATGGGGCATTAATTGAAAGGGACAATTTAAGAGCTAAGGCCATGTAAATGCATTTCTTATTCTGTCAGATCGAGAAAATTCTGCCTACAAGAGGCTGAAATGCTCAGAACTGATAAAGACTTAATAGTAGCCACTTAAGCGAACATTTGGAAAAAGGATTTTACATTTAAGGGATCAGGAATAATTACAATAAAGTAGAGAGTCAGGGTATTATTAGGAGTCAGAATGTGAATGTTATCAGCAGCCTGGTAATTCTGCTTGGAGTTACACCGAATTTGCGCAGCGGAAGATGACAAGGTTTGGCTCTTTATCTTCCTGTCTGATCTCAGTTTAGACCTTGGATCTCCTAAGTGAAAGGCCCTATTGAGTCCTGGAGAATCAAAGACAGAATTCCCTATAAAGTTAGCAGGATGATTTCAGAAGGATAACATTGCATTGCTGGATATCTGCCCTTTTCTAAATGCCAGTAAAGAGAAAGTACTTCCATACTGGGGAGCTAATGCCTAATATAACAATTGTCTTCAATAGCAGTGACTAAATGAGATTTTTAATTCTACCATAGCCAAGCAAACACAAATGAAAAATATCCCACTAAAAAATTCCAGGGTTGCTTGTTGCGGTGAAGGAATGAAGCCTTGTAATTTGCAAGCTGTCCAGGCAATACTATTTTCAGTATGATATAACAAATGTTTCACAGGTTTTATTGCAGATATGTCTCTGCACTTAATTATGAAATCAAACATTTCCTTTTTTCCTTTAGTTGATATTTTATTGCCTCAGTAATTGCTTCAGATAATACAAATAAAAAAGGCATTAGATTAGTGTGCCTTCCTAGTTTTTCATTAATTCACATTAAACAAAAAATTACTGCTATTAAAGAGAAATGCTTCCTTTCCTAAAACATTGAGTCACTTAGAGGAATAATTCTGGGAAGAAGGAGGGTGAACAGAGTTTATGTCTCTTGCTTCTGCCATTATCTAGCTTGAACAGACGGAAGCTTAGCCACTTGTGATTAAATCACTGGAATGAAGGCAAACATCACTGAACCGGTGGTCAGCCATTTGCTCAATCCTACATGAAGAGCTACCCCCCTGAAGCAAGCCATGGCCTGCCAGAGAGCTATTACTAAGATGCCTGGGGTTGAAAATATAAACACCTTCAGAGTGGGTGGTCAGCTCAGGTCAGGCTTAGGGCTGATTCACAGGCACTAAATCTGTAGAAAGGGACATTGCAAGACTGTAGCCTGGGGAGGAGGAAAGCATGGTGTATGCCAGTTAGGGGGTCTTACAAATGAGCAGGCCAGGCAGGAGTCTGTGTTTCACCATCTAATTCAAAGGTAAACCGAAAACGAGGTCAGAAGTGAATTACTTGTCCTGCTCGGCTGCATGGACTTCCCTGGAGCATCTCCTCTGCAAGCCCTCTTCTCCTTCATTGCCCCATGCCACCACTCACCTCCTCCTCCCCGTTGCAGGGAGAGACATGGCTCAGGATGGGCTGAGAAATCCCACTGACCTGGCAGAGACTGGCTGGCCACACGGGACCCTGGGGGCCAGCACCATCCCTTCCCCTGCAGTCCTGGGACCTTGGCTGTGCAGCTGGTGGTTGCCGGCTTGTTGCTGTTCTCTGACTAGTTACATCTCAAGATGTAATTCCAAACTGGATTGAGACGGCGTCCAATCTACCTTTGGATCTGTCATGGTAAAGACTTGGGAGGATCCTCCAGCATAAAAGCTTTGCAAGTGAAGTGAAGTATCTACGTGCTCTAAGTCATGCAGAAACCTGGCAGAGGCCAGATCTGACTGCCTCAGTCAGTACAGGTACTGGCTGAGTACTCAGGTACAGCCAGAACAGGATATGCCCAATATAATAGTCTTGATTTCTCCACATGATCTCCCAATGCTGGAAGAGCAGAGAAGGACTGGGAACAGAGGCTAAGTGGTTACTGCCAGGGCCACAGGAGAAGAGGACCTTTAATTGTCAGGAGTAGAAACAATCCTCCCACACCTCTCCTGATTGCTCAGCCTGGCTGTCCCACCTTAGGACCTCCATCCCAGCTCTGCTGCTTCCCTGTCTCCTCCCAGCAACTTATCCTTAGGATGGCAAAGGTCACAGCTGCTGCACTGCTAGGAAGCCCTGAGCGAATACTGTGGGACATCCATGGCAGAAGCACTGTGAAAGGGCAGCAAGAGACACAAAATTCTCCAGTGCACCTTACCTATCTACCAATGCATCCCGGTCTCTGCACCAGGGTGTACACCAGAGAGGCACCTAGAGGATGTGTTTGGCCTTTCTGGCTCCTCTGCCTTTCCCCCTGGCTCTGACAGTCCCTGGCACAGTGGAGTTGCAGAGACCCATACTGAGAAACTGCAGCTGTAGGAGAAATATACGCGAAGCATAGGAAAGAGCCAGTCAGAAAAAAAAGGGGCTATGACTAATCAAATATATGTTAATACCCGGTGAAGGAAAGGTGTGCAGTGCTCCTTCACAGAAGTCACAGGAAAGCAGACTACTGCAGAATAGGAAATTTAGGAAAGGATTTCTCCACTCCTTTCAAAAACATGTAATTATGTTGAAGAACTTCTTTTTCAAATTAATGCTGTTGTTTTCTTCATTGGCTAATACAGTTTCACATGGAATTGCTCCAGTATACAACTACTCAAAAATTCATCCAGCAAAGCCACATATACAGAAAATAAATGAAAATATTTTTAATGCATTATTATTATTAAAAGCAGAGAAAAGCATTATTTGAAAATAAATAATAGCATCATTAAAAACAGCTCATGGGAGACTTAAGGTCTGGGTAGGGGGTGGTTGTTCTTGTTTATCAGTTTAGGTTTCTCCCCAAGACCAACTTGGCTTTGAAATGTAACACGTCATTAAGGAATTTGTAGTTACAAAGTACAGACACTTGCTCCTGACAGTAAGCATGGGCACTTCTGTTAACAGAGCGAAACCATAACCACTCCTTCCACCTTGCCCCTACTCCAAAACAGCAAAAATCCTGATTAACAGCCAGGATAAATATGGCAGCCAACCAAACACTATCCAACATGAAGTTTGGTCAAGCTATAAAACTGCCAGCAAAAAAACCCAGAAGCAAAGCTTGACGCTGAATTTTAAGTTTAGAATAATAGTCTAACCCAAAGAAATATGAATCTGATAGCCACTAAGGAAGGAGTCTGGGATTTTCATTAGTCACTTGCATAGAGGGGGTGGTGTTGCTGGTGGGAGGTGGGATGTATAATAGCACAGTGATGAAATGCAAAAGGAGCAGAATGGTTCAACTCCTGAGACGGAAAAGGAGGGGGGAAGTGTATTTGTTTTAAGAGGCAATTTTACATTAAGTCACACAAGCGGTTGAAAGACTCACTGTTGTTGCAAGTTCTAGGCTTGTCTGCTCTGATATGGCATAAAAGTTCTTCTGTTTGTGTAAGGGGAAGGGGTGTGTGCTCAGAGGCCATAGAAATTAATGGACTGTACACAAAGTCATTTTTCCCTCAACTCTTCAATTTTTTTTTTTTTTTTTTTTTTTTTTTGGGAAAACCTATGACCCCATCACATAATGGAAAGTGAAATGCCCCAAGGTAAATCAGATAATTAGAAGGATATTTCCTTTGCTTAAAAGTTTCACTCACAAGAAAAACCAAAAAAACTCAAGCATCCAAAATATTTGGAGGTGGTTTACTTGTTTTTTCTGGCTGAAAGGATCATTGAATAGTTTCCCCTTATGCGTCTTGAGTTTGTGACAGTCAGGTTTTAGTCATGCTTAGCCTTTCTGAAAAATAATAGTAGTAATAGCAGTGGCAGGTTTAACCACAAGCAGACGGGACGTTGCCTCATGGCCCCTTCTCTGTAATGAGCATAGGTTGTTTTGGTTACTATTTTCTGCTCTGTGAAGGGCTTGAAAGCACTTATACATAACTCCTGGCACCAGTCCCACACCTTGAATGGCATTTCCAATGTAGCCATGTATTAATTGCTCAACTAGGCAGGATTAAACCGTTCATTGTCTACCTGCTGCATGTATGTGTAGAGATGTGTAAATGAGAATGCAGGCATTGATTTTGTATGGGTGCATATCTTTCACACAGTCCTAATATACTAGTGACAGGGACTCTGATCCTTATCTGTGATTTTTGCAGTGAACCAGGAAAGTCCTCTCTTCTTACAGAGCATTGTGCCAGACTGTTTATGCACAATTTCCTAAAGCCCTAAAATTCACCTCTGGCATTTAAAGGCCAAAGCAAAAGCTGCTTTTAGTGGAAAGAAGCTGACAAAATCTTTTTATTCTGGCTCTTTAGCTATATTTTGAGGATCTACTTAAAAACAAAACCCATTCACAACTAATTAGTGGGAATTTTACTTGAGGAAAAAAATGAAGAGGGAAAATCGCAATATGACGTATGAAGAAAAAAATTGATTCAAGTTGGTTTTTTGTGTGTATGTGATTTATATTTTATGTAATTTTCTTCGTAGAACTATACCTCACTGGATGCTCAGGAAAAGCAAACCAGGAACTAGCAAGTCATGTACATTAAATAACATGCTGCATGCAGTTGTACTGATACACAGTGGGTTTGCACAGCTCAAAGGAATCCTCTAAGTAAGTTCAGAGATCTTCAAAAGGAGTCATAAACAGATCCCCAGGTTTCTTGATATGCCATTATTTGATGACTCAGTGCTAGATGATGGTTCCTGTAGAGCCTCTGTTTGCCTCATAGTGTCTGTTCTGTAAGTGCAGGGGTAACTTTCTCAAGAGGCAATTGTATTTGGATTTGCTGGCTATAACCTGAAGGTTCAGAGGTCTCTGTATAACCCTTTATTGTATTCACTCATATTAAATATTCCATTCTTATAGAAAATTTATTAAGTAAAGGCATAGATAGCAGTTTCTGTGCCAATACAGTCTCCTAAGTGCCCATTTCACAGCTTTACAGTTGCAACAGGAATTTAAAATGTAGCAGATGCTACTGCAGCGATGATGACAAAACCCTGACTGTAGCAACTGCAGTCACTACAGGCAATGCTCCAGGAAAAGTGAGAAATTGAAGAAAAACTGGAATATGTCCTAGGAAAATGTCTTGTCTAGAGTGTCATCTGGCACTGTACTTCTCCACTAGCCTGACACAAAGTGCAGGGAAGACAGAAGAAATTCTGGGAGCTGTGTTATGACGTTATACTACCTTGTTTTCCTATCAAACTCTGTTCTCAAGACCACAGATACTTTGCAGGAATTATGTTTTTCCTGGAACATCTGGATCCCGCCAGAGGCTTTCAAAGTGGTTCTGTGACAAATGCACTATTGACACTGGCAGCTACAGACATGCAAGCATGTTTTTATCAGAGGTCTTCTGGAGATTATCAGCATGATAAATCATTTCTTATTATCCCAAAACAGAAGGAAAGAAGACTTTCGGGTGAACGTTCTATTCTTTCATATCAAGACAGAAAAGGAAACAGCATGAAAGGACTACAAATAACAAGGACGAATGAAGGTAAAATAACTGTTATGGTAAAAAATATGTATGTCTGTCCAGTCATGCTTTGGCAGCAAGGTTACTAAGGCATCAAAGACAGTCAGCAGGCATGGTTGAAGTTAGGGCACCATGCAGCAGATGCCTGTGGCCAAGATATGTGTCTTCCTTAGCAGCTATATAACACCTTCATGATGCAGATGTTCATCATCATTCTGATTAAACCCAAAGATTTGCAGAAATCTTAGGGCATGTCTCTGACCTCATGAGAAAGTTCTCCCACAGCATCATCTGTTCAGCTGGGCTGTTTGGTCTGGGTGAATCTATCCCTTATTGTTTCAGGGACAAAAGTTAAGAATGGTATTTTTATTTTAAAAGCAGTTTGGAAAATATCTCCCAATGTTTACAACTGCAGGCAGCAGGGACACTAAGTGTACTAATAGTGAGTGAACAACTTTCTTGGAAAACATCTGTGGATGAGTCATTTCACCCCATCCCTCCAAAAACCTGACACTTGGATGGCTGCTTATCAAATAGAAGCCAAAGCAGCTGCAAACCAGATAGGCTGAACAGAATGTGAGCTTCTGCTGAACCTACTGAAAACTATGTCACTTGATAATTGCCTGATAGAAGGTAATTTTATAGGAGGAGCTGCCAGCCCATGTACACTCACACATCTGCTACCTTGGGGCCAACACTTGCAGAATGTGACGCCTATGAAATTCCCACCAAAATCTCTAAACCGCCAGGGTTTACAAAAATTATTAGCATGGTCTTCCCTTGACCATAATTAGTCAGGACTTTATATGCATCCACACCTTTGTTCTGTGTAATTCACATGCAGGGTACCCAGCTGTGACAAGACTCTGAAGCTGTCAGCAAGGAGGTAGAGCTCAGGCCAGGGCTTCTGCAAGTAATTCATTGACTGTGTCTCATCTACCGTCTCCCTATCCATGCCAGGGGCTGTGATGGAGAAGTGTCACTGGAAGGTGATGGTAGAAGCTCTCTTACCTATCTCTCATGGGGAAGTTAATGTCTCAGATGTCAGGAATGAATGTCTTGGGTGTGGGTCATCCTGCAGATCCCTGACTTGTGATTGGCCTTAGGGCATTTGTCTTTTATGGAACTGCACAACAGAAGACTACAATATTCCATATTCCCCCTTAAATCACATAATATGCCCCCTTAAACCACATAATTCACCCAAAGGATTAGTAGGATCAGTCAAAGTCAGCTAGAGAGGCTGAAATTTGCTAGTGGGCGCTGGAGTCTGATCCTGGACCTCAGGGACAGTTCCTGCTCTCCTCAGAGCACTCAGAGACCCACTATGGGCTGTATTAAATAGCACCATGAAAGAAACGTCCACTTCCACATTTCTCCCCATCTGCAGTAATAATGACTTCACCTGTCCAGATGCAATAGTGTCCTTCCATAACAGACATCTCTGCTTTTCAGCTGACTGAAGCACAGCATGTTCAGAGAGCAGAGAGGTGGGTGCGGAGTTTAAATCCCTCAGCTAGGGATACCCTTGACAGACTATGTAGACTTCCCTAGGATGACTTTCTAACAATTAGCTGTGGTTCAAGATCCTTATTCTTTGTTTTGTTCCCTCTCAGAAGCATCCCTGACTAGATGTTCAGCTGCCGCTGATACTGACTGTTAGGTAAAGGAAAATGCATACAGACATTTAATCTTTATAAATCTGTAAATACACCTGCTCTTGCCAAGAGCATTAATGTCTTACTCATTAACCAGAACCAATAGTGCATTGGGGTTCTTCCTTTCTCTCTTGCCTCCATTGTCTATTTTCTTTATAAAAAGCACGTCTTGTATGTTCACACATCTGTTTATGCAGATGATGCTTCTTTGCAGAAATATTCTGCACTGTGACATTTCTTGATAATGCATACTTGAAGTACAGTCCTTACCATAGCCTTCCAGACTCCAACAATCTTTCAGCTGAAGTAACTTCATCCCATATATTGTGGTAGAGTAAGGACAAGCCTCAGGGTTACACTTGCGTGTTTCAGAGGCTCCTGCAAATACAGTGGTGGATTTAAACTTTTGCCCTGCGAAATCTCAGATTTCATGAAGTTTTGTACTGCAAAATCTCAGCTTTCATGGAGTTTTGCACTGAAAATCTTCCACCAGAAAATCCGAGTTCAATCACGTATTTTAGCACGTGGTGACACAACTGGAGTAATATGCCTTTCCAATGTGAAAATAGTGAAATAAAAGAAAATCTTAATAATTACTTTTAAAAACATGATGTTGTGCTTTATTCCTCCCTTGGAGAAAAATGCATTAGAGCTTTCCTTGCCCGGTTCTTTACCAAGACTGTTGGTTGTTATCATATGGGTTAGAGATTTATCAATGTCCCTTTGTCAAATATTTTTTCTGGTTTTAAATTAAAGAAAGCTTTTTCAGCATCTGAGCTTGTGAAGTCCTAGAGAAAGCTTATAGGGGATAAAAATTGAGTGCAAAGATGTTGATAAAAATATCTCCATACAAAATCTCAAATGTCTACCACTGCAGCTTCATGTGTATTCATGCATAGATGAGCATGAGACCCCAGGGGAGCACCCAAGGATGCAAAGCACCCACAGACCATAATCAACAAGGATCCACAGCTCTTTGAGTACATTGAATTGTTGACTTTCCCTAACTTTGTGTTAGGGAGAAATAGTGATATTATAAATACATAAGAATGGCCAGTGTGGCTTCTTCTAACATTATAACATCTTTTATATCATTCTAATTTTCTAATATAATTGTTCTTCTAATGCTACGATATCTATAGCATCCAGTATGTACTCAGGCTATGCCCATACTTCAGCTTCCTTTATAAGGAAGCTTGTACAGACAAGCTTTAGAAGTATCTTTTGAAAAAATCATAAGTGCATTGGAAATTTCATCCAAATGAAGGCCTTCTTCAGCTGTACCCCTATTAAATTCAGCGATAACCCTTCCAAACTGAGATTTCCCTTATAGAAATTTCAATCCAGGAAAGATTAGGAACATACCAAAGCTCTCCAGGCTTTTCCATTTCTAAAGGAGGACTATAGCCCATGAGATCAGTCTGGCCCTCCAGCTGTTTACAAGAATTATATCATCCAACTAGGAAATGGAAAAGATGCCATGCAACTAAAATGGACCTATTCTACTGTAAATGGAAATACCCAGATGACAATACACAGGGATGACAGTTTGTTCACAAACCATAAGCCCTGCTCACACAATGCATTTGCCAAGGACCTGTAAAAAGCAGAACAACAAGCGCAAACTGAAGTCTGTTTTGTCAGCATTTGTGAAGCAAGACCTAAATATAGCAGATAAAATGTTCTTCACGAAAGGCTCACCGTGCTGTGATTACAGATCACCTCACTCCAAGCATTAAACCAAGAGAGCACCAGGGTCTGTTTTGCTCATGCTTCATCCAATCTGCTCAACTGACACAGAATTTGCAAAATATGCTTTGCAGTCTTGACATGCCAACAAAGCACTTTTGATTTTGGCTCCATCCCAAGCCTGATGCTAGTTATCTGATACTTTGCATGGAGTCATCATATTTTCTTCCTCACACACACTTATCTTTCCTGCATAAGCTTTACCTAACCTCTTCATTAAATTAGGAGTTTGGAGAGCTCTCTCTTTCAAACCTTGGAGTCTGCAGGTTGTTTGACAAGTGCTCTACACTTGACAGCACCTTCTTAAGTTTGACAGCTTCCGCTTAAAAATACAACACTAAACCACTGAATTCACTTGGTTTGTTCCATTCAGTTCAAGATCATTTAATCAGGCTGGGCAAAAATATCTGAGAAATAAGTATACCAGGTGATACATACAAGGCAAGCAATTCACATTCTGCAGCTTATTTACTAGTTACCCCTGAACAGTAGCCAACTAACTTCTACCTAACCCCTAATACAGTTGTTTTTTCTCCCTCACATCAAAAATCTAGCACTGTGACTTTAATGCAAAGTGATGGATTAATGTTACACATGCTGTTCTTAAACCTCAGTCACCCTCTGCTATGACAGCAGGATTAGAAGGGAACCCATGGACTGAAGGCACCCAGCAGATTTGGTGATTTAATTGTCTGAGCTTCTGGTGTGCAGGCTTAACGTTGGCTTAAATAATGTCTTTCTCCAGTCAAAAGAAGTCTGTTTGAAATTAATTCCTTTTACTGAAGCCCCACATAGAACACTTTCAGTTTCTAAGATACTTTGCTCATGACTGTGGTGTTTGCTTGCCTTAATGCTCCCCAAACATTAATCTGACGCTGTTTGCTATGGCCACCTTCTGCATCTTGTTTTGGAGATGTCTTGGTCAATTAGTGCAATGTCACAGTTAGATGTAGTTATTGTATCTCCAGCTGCAAGCTGTTAATAATAAACCTACCCACAGGACAAACCTGCCATATGGTTGATGGTCAAGCAAGGCTAAAATATGCATTAGGAAAAAAATGCAACTGTCAACATGAAGTTGGATATGGCTTATTGGATTTGATGTGGGCATCTGACAGCAATGTTTGTTTTAGCAACATTCTGTATTGCAGGTCAGGAATCTGCCTACTGTGGAATATTTGTCATAGGAAGACGAGAAGAGAAAAGCAGCAAGGAAACATTTGTGAAAAGGAGAATTCGTGGTAGGTTAGTGGTGGCTGATTTTGTTTCCAAGAAAGGAAAGAGGAGGGAGCGTTGATCTGAGGGGGTTATCAAAGAGTGATTTGCTAAAGAAATCCTTGTTCATTCTTTTTCACAATCAAAAGAGATCAGCTACATATGAGAGGAATATAAACCATGTTTTTTCCATGCAGATATTAAGAAATTTGACTGACACAGAAAACATGAGGAAAAGAGGAAAATATTCAAAGTCTATGCCATGATAGTTATATATCCAGATTGCAGTTTCTTTGTGCTAGGGAAAACCTCAGCATTTGATGGTTCTTTTGTAACTTTTGACATATATTCTAGCCACTCAGTGAATGGCACTGCTGCGGTTTCTTTCCTCATTGATAACACCAATGCAGTGAATACTTCCTTTAGATTTAGAAAAGTGGAAGGTACCACAGCTGGGTTTGCAATTAAAAAAAGTAAGTCAGAGAAGGACATGAAAGTAAAAGCACACCCTCCTGTTCAGTGGAGGCCTCCAGATCCTTCCCCCTTGCCTCATCAAAGGTCACCTTCCAGTAGCTGCACTTCATCTATGAATTAGTGGGTATGCAAACAGTTTCATTCCATACCACTGTAACTCCTATCACTGGGAACAGAAAACAGACTAATTGCTATTCTATAAGAGCAATCATGCATTGAAGACCTTACTAAAAGTCCCAAAGTCCTGTTTGCATGCTGTAAGGCTTGATTTCATTAGCTGGTAATTAGAAGCACACTGTTAATTATGCAATTTAAAAGGGATAGCTGTGAGTCACAGTTCCTAGGAAAAATCTGTAATAGATGGGAAAGCATTGTTTTTTATTAGACTTTGCTATCAACCCTTGTTATTGCAAACACTTCTGCACATGCTCAGCTCTAACATGCATGAGTGGTCTCTCTGACTTTCATGAATCACTCCCAACCCCATGAGCAGAAGCTCTCAGCATGTATCTTTGACAGGACTAGGCCCAAGGTATCAAAAAGCACTTGCCAAATCCCAAGTTTTTCTCCAATTTTTCCAAGTATTTTTCTCACAGAGGTGATTTCTATGCATTATGGTAAACATACAAAATGAGGGCAAGCTTTCCTGATAGTTTGGAAACACTGGGTCTTTACTGGACATATCACTAGATTAATAGGAGTGCCTTGATTCAAACTTCAGAACTTCAGCAGTTGGTCTAAAACTGGTGACATTAAGCATTTAGAAACGTTTGTTTCTAAACGTGCTATCATTTTGCATCAGAGTGATGTTCTCTCTCTCCACTCAATGCACGCTGACATTCAAGACAGGCCAGGTATTCAATGTACCATCTTCTGGGGTGGGAGTTTGCTGTATGCTCAAACGTGGTTTCTTTTTTTATCACAAACTTCTTGTGAGGATCTATGTATTCTATAAAAACATGAAGTGTTGGCTTTTTTTTCTGGGCTTAAAAATATTTTTGGTGGAAATTAAAATTCTAAGTTAACCTAGGCTCTTTTCACAGTTTTCAAAATGTAGAGTAAAAGTCAAGACTGTGGACTTACACTGATTTCAAGCCCATATACCACCAATTTTTGTGCATTATTCCTGAAAAAATGTTGACTTTTTTTTTTTTTTGTCCATAAAAAGTGAAAAAAGCTCCCAATTAATAAGACAAGGGAAGCAATCAACAAGAAAGTCCTCAAAGTTCAAAGAGAAGAAATGAAATGTTCAGTAGATGGGGAGAAAGAAGTCTCTGATGCAGTGCAAGGCACAAATTCAAGAGCAAAGGAAGAAAAAAAATTAGGGGGATAGTGAGGACTGAGAGGAAAGCAGAAAATGAAAAGATAAAGTATTGTGAGAGCTGAACATACCTGAAACCTGTGAAGTCCTAAGAACAGGGAATTAGCCCTAATTTATGTTACGCAATTTTTTCTTCCTATTTCCAACAGAAGAAACATGCTTACTTTGATCACAGAAAGTTAATTAAATGCACCAATTCTTGGTAGCATATTTATGAACCATCACTTACATTAACAGCAGCTCCATGTATATACACAGTAACTCACTTGTAAATCACTACTTGCTTATTGTTGCGCTATATTTTCTTATGATCTCATCCTACCTGTTTGGTCTGAAGGGAGAGTGTGTCTGGAACACATCTGAATCTTCATGATAGCCCTAACTTAGGTGTTACGCGCATACATTTTCTGTGGTTTTCTGGGCCACCCATCTATTGAATGTCCTGCCACTTGGCTGTTTTACATGATGTCAGCTCGTGATCTGGCTTTTTTTACCTTGTTACCAAATCCTGACTTCTTAAAACATTAAATAAAATGTTTCTTTCAGGCTTAATTATTTTGGAGTGTGACAGAAACCAGCACCTATAAAGTTTGTTGACATAAAAAGAGTAGATGTGAAAATAAAAATGTATGCATGTCCACACTGAGCCCCTGAGCTAATGCATTGAGTTTCAGATCTTGGCAGAAACTTGGCCTCCATCAGTCTTGACTTTGCTTAAGTGACAGGATGGCTGGCAGCACTCACCAGTGCTTGCAGGATGTACTAATATTTACAAGCAAAAGAAGGTCTCTGGCTTTGTTGAAATAACACCACTTTCTTAATTTGACTGCTGCTCCATAGCAGACCTTAACAAACAGCTACCAAGGGAGGAGGTAAAGGGCTGAGCTTTCATCAAATGCTAATGTTTACTTTAAACCCAAAAAGTCACAATTATATTAAGCAGATTTCTGAGGGCAAAGTATAAATAATGATATCATTCTTCTGGAATATCATGCTCGGGATGACAATCTAAACACGATGGAGTTCCAAAAGCAAAATACAGAAAGGAAAAAAAAGTCATATTGGACAAGCTTTCTTCACATAAACAATCAAAAAATGTTTGCAAGTTGCGTGTCTGGTACTGAGGTGCACAATGCAAGTTTTGTATGTGTATGGGAGGAGAGGTGGAAATGTATCTGGCATTTCCTTTTAAGTAGTTGTTAAGGCAACGGCAATTGCAAAGTTTAAATTAGTTTTCAACTTTGGATCCAAAGTCACCTGAAGCTTCAGAGCAATTTAACCTCACACTTCCATTTCTGCTTAATTTTTGAAAGAAGCAGGTAAAATATGCAGGATTAATGTAATTGTTTTACACTGATAATATTTCCATTCATCTGAAAGGATGACAGTCTTGCTTGGTGGAATGCTGTGGGATTTAGTCTGATATACTACTATCTGTCTTTCTATATACCTCTCTACTGAATAGGCTAGTAATATAGACAATAAATGTAAATTACACATTGCTGTATATAGAAAACTATCACTTATCAAACAAATTTTTATGACCTCCATCAATGAAGTAGTTAACAATTTTAAAAGCAATTGCTCTCTTCACATTCCTGTACAGTAAAGAAATAAAAAGAAGGGAAGCAAAGACTGTGGAGAATCTGTGTGGGTTTGCTTAAGGTCACAGCGTGAAACAACAGCAACATGGTCAGATACATCTAGACTATAACTAAATACATGGACTACTCCAAAGGACATCTGGGTGAAAACCAGCTCTGTAGAAATAAAAAATACATTCGTTTCTGATGTTAATTGGCCAGCTTAATTTTGTGAACCCCCCATGCACACATAGGGCCCCTGAAGTCACTGGAATTCCCTCCACTGAAACCAGCATGAATTTGGCTTTTTTGTCCCAAGGGCAATTTTACACTGAAAGCATTTGATTTTGATACACGTAAAGATGGAAAAAAATCAGTAAAAGGGTACTTTTGCATTGATACATACCAACAGAAAATAAGAGTGGGATAACAGACGAACAAAACCCCTACTCACAGTGTCTGCAAAGCTCCAGCACACTGTATATAACTGGAAGCATGTACTGCTAAATAAAATAATCAAATAAGACTTCAGCCTCTGTTTTTAGCAAAATAGCTAAAAAGACCTTTTGCTTTTCTGTGTGGGGAAATCAGACAGAGGAAGCAGCACAGCCCAGGCAAGGGAAGCGGGTGGTACTGTACTGTAGGGCACTCTCCCAAATGCCCCCAATGAGGATCCCAGGAGAAGTGTAACGTCAATGGGTACCTTGTCTTCTACATTTCCACTCACAGCCAGGCAGCTAGGCTTTTCTAAGCTATGTGTAGCCAAAAGTTTTCATCTTTTATCCCAGTGCTCAGGTCTTAATGCTTTCTCTGCTGGGAAAAAAGGATCTTAACATGGAAAGGATGTGATCTCAAGCATTGAGATATTCAGCCAAGCACAGTGAAATGCACAGCCTGAGGAATGAAATAATGAAGCTATCACTGATGCTGGGGTGAGACTCAAAAGTTATTAGTCTCACTGGGTGTTGCCAATGATGAGTTACAGAAGTTTCATCCTCCAGGCAGATGTAATTTTAAATTCTAACTCTTCAATGCCATTTAATATTCGAGTACAACATTTGGTATGTATACTTAGCACTATCTGTTTATTTTCTTGCTCACTTTAGCAGTTTTCAGAAACTGTAATTCTAATTTTCATCTCACCTTTTTTCTATTTTCTTCTCATAATTGGTAGTAGCTGCAATGCAAAATGCCATGAAATCACGAAATCTGTTAAGCCTTTGGAAAATCACCCCCATATAAGTCTTGGAAATTCCATTCTATGAACATTTTAGAAGACCGGTAGTGGGTAAGCAGAGGAGAGAGTGCAGGAACTAGCAACACCTAAGCAAGTAAATACACAGATGTTGCACATAAGGACAAAGATATTAACATACCAAAATACCACTTTGCACATTGTCTGAACTGGATCTTCCGGGCCTCTGGAAAGCAGATCATTTTCAAGCAGATATACCTAACTTTAGAAGTTTAAGTCTCTTAACTCTGACACTGTGAATCAGGACAATAAGAAGAGTATGACCTTCACAGAGGTTTGTGATGCACTTGATGTTAAGACCTTGACCACCACTTCAGATGACCTCTTGAATGTGCTGCCAATCTTGCATCTCCCTAACACTGAACAGCATTTTTATTTTTGAAATACTCAAGTTTCTTCCCTTTCCCCTGAAATGAAAGGAAATGAAGGTCCTGAGTGGCAGTCAGGGATAGCAACTTCCAGTGAATATGAAAGACCTTGTGACGCTGACAGCTCTGCAAAAGTAACAACATACTTGAGTTTTCTTTGTGTTTTCCTGCTGGAATTTTCAAGCAGATTTTTTTTTTAATCTTTCATCTCATTTGAGATCACCATAGTGAGTTTTTGCTCTTTTCCAGGAGAGTCTTAGCAGAAACTATTATGGCATGAACTTAAAAGGAGCTTTAACACCAGTCTTTTTCTCTGTACTTCCAGTTCTTCCCATCATTGGATTACAGCAGCTGTAGCTGTGAAAAATACTCATTTTCCCTTCTTTTGCTTTTTGCAATATACTTTCAAGCCAAATCCTACGACACTGTGACGCTCCTATTATTCCAGTGTAGAAATATGTTCTCTGTATGTCTTAGTATGTCTGAGTTAATTTTGGCAATTTGGATCAGGATCAGGAATTGATATTCAGTGTGCTACTAGCCTAACCCCTCCTTAGAACCAAAAAGGTCTTCATGTTTGTATGGCTTTTTTCTAAGTTTTGATTTAGAGAACTATTAGGAAGCTAAAAACTAATTCAAATGGCCCCACACAGTCAATGATTTTGATGCTCGGCAAAGCAGGAATTGTGTGAATATAAACCATAGCCAGCAAATCATGTGCACTCTGGCAGCACTGCCTTCCAGAGCAAAACATATCAGTAAGAGAAGAATGCCTCAGTCAAATTCCAGGACTTAATATTCTGGTGCTCTGTGTAAAATCTGGCTCTTCCTCATGAAACATCATTTCACTAGCAGCAGTTATGAAACTGCCATCTCAGTTAAGCCCATTATTACTAATTGTTAAAAAGCTGACATGGTTCCTTCAGGGCTACCCTGAGAGCACAGCTGTTTCCATTCTCTGGATAGATAGATCTCTTTTTATAGAGACATTATTTTAATGGATCACACATTGAAATGAAAAAATTATTCATTTTTTTACTAATCAAAGTAGATCGTTCTGCATTCTAATAGAACATTGAATGCCTGTTAGAAAATTGATTGTAGTAGTAATTCCTCATGTAAGATCTGACAATCCTAACTTGTTAACATAAATGTCCTGAAGTTAAGGTTAATGCACTGAAGAGTTTTGCAACAACCCTTCCCAAAAGTGGCCAAGTTTGTGCTTTCTCATGTTTTGCAGGGAAACAATTCAGAAAGTTTGGAGTCACCACAGAGAAAATTCTTCCCCTAGCAACCAGACTCTGCAAACCTGGAGATGTCAGATTCAATGAGTGCATGTCGCTGAGTGGGTTCTCCTTTGCTTTGTTGTAAGGGGTCCCATCTGCCATGTCTTAAAGCTGACAGGAGTGTTTCTGTGTCTTTTCATAGGACAGATTCATTACAGGATTGAGAATTTCAGGAAAAGTTAGGCTTCAGCAGAAAGAACATTAATTTCAATATGACAGGAATGTAACAAGACACCAGATTGAACCTTGTGCTTTTAAGACAAATTAAGAAATACAAAATTTTGTTTAAATGAGTCCTTTCATTAAGAAGTGCATTCATTAGGTAGCATCAACTTTAGCATTTTTAAAGCAGGAGGTTTCCCTTCTAGACAGGATGGCTGTCCTAAAGACCACTGTTCGTTCGAGATGTCCAACATTGCTTTGGGATGACTCAGAGTGGTTATAAAAAGGGACCATTTCTCTAAATCATAAGTCCTGTTCTGTTACAAAGCTGAAAAGAATATAAAAAATAAAGAAAGAAAGAAAGAAAGAAGAGATCAAGACATCAGAAAGAAAGATCTTGCCAAGGCATCTTTGATATTTTCCTTATAGAGGCATAGTAAAGGTATTTCCTATATTTCCTTCGCAGAACAGTTTCTTTTTGATCTACTACTAACCACTAGCGTTCTATGCAAAAATACCATTAAAACAAAAGTTTTACAAATGTTTGGAGAGGACCATTTGGTTTTCTTTCCTTTATTCCAACTCATTCCTGCAGTCAGAAGAGCTTATTAGTAGATAGGTCATTTGCAAGTATAGCTTCTTAGGTGCTTGAAGGAAAACATCAACAAAAACTTAGGACCTTTTTGCATATACGAAGGAAGTCAGATTTTGCCTAGTCTGTTTACAGATTATGATCCCAGAAACTGAAGTGGAGGGAATTCTAGTAGGTAGCTCGGAGGAAGGCCTATATTAGGAGTCCTGAATGCCCCTTCTCTCCCTCATTGAGATCCACCTTTGAGGCACACTTTGCAGGGCAGGATTTGCTGCCTGCATCAGATACCTCTGCAGGGTTCAATTCAGTGTAGAAAAAACCTACTGTGGAAAGGTGTCAGCTATCTTCAAGAAGCTTGCGTACCACAGAGCTCTTTACAGGTTAGAGAGTACAGATTTACAGGTTAAATTCTCCTAACAAATGTTAATGAAATGGGAAAAGAAGTGCTTACTGGTATATTTGTGTCACCACCCAGCACTTGATACTGCCATCTCACCAGCAATTGCTTTGTCACTATAAAGGAAGAGCTCCTACAGTGTCCTAGCACAAGAATAAATGGCAACTGCACAGGTTACAAGACGCTATTCCAGATGGGAGACTGGTTAATTTAATAGCAGACATCTGGAGGAAACCTAAGGAACAGAGATGTTAATTATTGCTAAACTTAACAGCACAAACTGATGTGGAAACAATTGCAGTCATTCAAATTCAGCAGTAATTAGTTTAGTCCAGGAATAGGATATTATATGAAAGAGTCTCTTTCAATGGCATGAAAGTTATGCTAATAAATATGAAGCTGTGGCCATAGCAATGAAAAAAAAGCAAAACCACAAGCCAGCAACACTGCCTGTGGATGGTTGGCAGGGATTGTTGACTGAGCAGCACGTATCTTGTTCTAGGACTGGAGATTATCAATGGCCCTGCTCATATGTTTCCTATACCATAACGTTCTGCTAATAAATTCAAGGAAAGATGATAAACTGGATACAGGTCAAACTCTGCTTGTTAAAAAACTCTTTACTGCAATATTTTCACCTTTGTTC
The DNA here is from genome assembly GCA_024733675.1 of Psilopsiagon aymara. Lineage (NCBI taxonomy): Eukaryota > Metazoa > Chordata > Aves > Psittaciformes > Psittacidae > Psilopsiagon > Psilopsiagon aymara. The sequence continues at coordinate 58,488 of JANRGW010037258.1, forward strand.
TGTGTGCTTTACTGTGAGATGCTGAAGTATTTGGTATCAACAGTGATGAGGACAAACTTCTCCTGGCCTCCTTAAATGCTTTCTTCATCTCCTCTTGCTTCAATTTATAGTGTCTGAAACAGTTATTTTGACAGCAGTCAAGTTCAGCCAAAGCAAGAATGAATGCGAACGTTACTTCCTTCAGTTGCTTATTCAGCACTCTACTCTTCCAGCTTTCATTTGAGCTTCTCTTCAACTTGCTTTGGATACATAATGAGAGGACAGTCTGTTTCTGCAGTTGTGAGTATTTTGGGGAGCAAATAAATGCTTCCTGGGGTTTTGTACAGCACTGACCACCCAAGGAGCCCATGCTGGTTGGATGCACTGTATTTTATCCACTGCAAACAAAAAACACAATATTTTGTCCTCCAGTGTCATCTATTCACTTTCCCCAGAGGCAGTAAAATGCACTACCCCCTTTGCTCACCAAGGGAACATAATCGGCATGTGGGGATGGAAACCCCAGCATCAGAAAACCTGTTAAGACAAAACTTGCCCATCACTTGTCAACAGGCTAGAAAGAGTGAGAGCATCTGGCAGACTGAGAGCCTCAACAGTTTCTATCTAGCACAGCCTCTAGACAGGACTTTGCTTTGCCTTCACAACCAGAATATTTATTTCAGGAAACAGGAAAAGGATAGAGGCTGCATAGTAAAATTTATGGGTTTGCCAAGAAGTAGAAAACTGTTGCTGTCCTTTTGGTGATTTAGCTGGCACGGTCCATGCCATTAAACCATAGGAGAACAAATCAAGAAGCAACTTCTTCCCTGACATTATTGGAAAGCTGAACCTCACACTGCTCAGCTGTAGCCCCTCTGCTCCTATCATCCACTGGCTTAATGGAGCCAGTTACCTGCACTCTATGTTTCCACCAACCCCTTTTTTTCAGATGCAGTACCAGAGCAGCATCTGCTGAGGTAAGATGTGTGCTCAGAGGTTGAGGAGTGCCCACAGAAAGACATAAAAACCCACAGCATTTTCCTCCCACCAAGAGCAAAAGAGGCCAGTCTGAATTTAGCAAGTAATAACTTTTTAAGCTAAATAAAACTGCATAGCTCCACTGCCTGAAAGCCATGGGAACTGCAGCACTGTGACTCACCTAGTAAATATATGAGCCATCAGAGTCAATGGACGGTAAAGATATGACTGAACTCTGTGCAGGCTGATGAACCAAACTTTTTAATGCATGACTAGTAGGATGTGAAAACCGGTTTATTTCTGCTGCCTGCGCATGCTATTGGCTCCATCAAAGAAAACACATAAAATGTTGCCACCATAAATCTCGACAAATTCACAGGATAATCTACTTATACACCTGACCAAATGAAGCTTAGAAAAATATAGCTACCAAAGCTCATGCTGGAATGAAACTCCATGTTGTCATGAATGGAAACATCAAGAATACTAGGCTTGAGACAACTAGAGATCAATAAGTATAAAACAGCAGATCATAATCTACACATACTATACTTAGTATCTTCATATCCATAGAGCGCTAACATATTTTTGTCCTTTTTGTTACCAGTGAAACATCCTTTTTCCTGTATCTGGGTGTCTTAATACATGAATGATGCATTCTTTGCTAGGCTGCTGTTTAGTGTTGCCTTCTGATGGTTCATTTTAGCTCCAAGACCCAGAAAAAGTTTTACTCCCAACTCTCATCCAGGTTTCAAGGTTGGGAATCTTTTTGTTACTCGAAGCCTAAATTTGTATCTAGCATGAGTTTGATTGCAAGTATTCATGCAAGAAGAACGTAAAGCTTATTGGACAATTTTTAATTCCAAGGTATTTCTGTTTGTTAGTGATGTTCACCCAATTGAGGGCCTTGATAAGGGTAAACATTAATTAGCAAGAACTGAAAACATTGGTGTTACCAGCATTGTTCCCAGATCAAAGTCAAAACCACAGCACTGCACCAGCTACTAAGAAGGAGAAAAATGACTGCTACTGCTGAACCCAGGGCATAAACCACTGAAGAATTTTGCAAGATAGAACATACTGGTTTGCTATTGGTATCTATAAAGACTATTATTATGGGCATCTACTGCTTCCTCCTGTAAGACCCCATTTTCAATGGCTTAAATCCTCAATTAACTATAACCAGTGGAGCTGAAATTCTCTGTGCAAGGATGGCATTCAGATTGTGTTCATGCATAAGTTTTATCCACAACACTTTGTCCACCTTGCAAATACATCCATTTAAGAAAGCTTGTACCAGAGCATTAAAAACCTCCAAAAATGCTTTCCATTAAGAAACTATTGTCCACCTAGCTCTGGAGCAGGAGACTTCAGCATGTCAGGTTGTCCTCCATCTCAGGATGTGCTTTCGGAATGTCCTGGGAAATTTTCTGCAAATTTGGTACATTGTGAGACTTTAAATCATTGCTGATCGCATCTGCTTGGGAGAGAGCTGGTTATCAATGGAAAAACTACAAAAGCCATATGTCCTTGCTATGCATACTGCATCTTTCCATTTCCTGGGATGCCTCTCCAGAGCCAGCTGGGAAGGGTGACCAAAGGTGGGCTGGTCCCATTAAGGGCAGGGGCTGGCAGAGGGGGAGCCAGGGCCATGGTAGGCACTGAGCTTGGCATGGAAACCTCAAAAGCAGGGAGCAAGGGACCAGAAGAGATTCATTAAGCAAGGAGTAGCAGGTCAGAGAGACCCAGAGAGGAGAGCCAGTGCATCGGATAAGGAAGTGGACAGGGCCAGCTCCCACTGGAGCTGAAATGGATGGCAGGAGTCCTCCACCTCTGCATTCCTCTGCTGTCAGCAAATACCTGTGAATGCCATTAGCAAAGTGCACTTTTTTCAGGCATTTCCCAACTTTAGAGTGATTGAATTTGCAACTTTAGTATTCTTTCAGTATAGCTATGGTGCACAACACATGCTGACATAGTATGCACACATGCAATGTACAGATGTGCATATATACATTCTGTATTTGAAATGCTGCAAAAGCAGAAAGAGCAGGAGTAGCTTTCTAAACTATTTACTTATGTGTCTCTGATCACATGGACCTTCTGGTCAGACCAGAACTTACAAAAAAGGCAAGAACAAATAAAATGGTATTATTTCTTATCCATAGAAAGATGTCACATTTTTGAACATCATGGCACAATTATATGACTCCTACTTGGATGACAGCTAGTCAATCTCCCAGTGATACAGATCTCAGAAGACGGCTTTATAGCCCATCAGCTCCAAGAACTAACTGTTGAATATGAAGGATCCCTGGCTCTACAGCCCAGGCTTCAGTATTTCCAAAGCCTGAGGGATGCACGGGATTCATTTCAAAATAAAGGCAGTGGATCAGTAGGTCCAGTCATTTACAGGAAAACAAGAAACACAATATGTTTAAGAATCAAACATATGGCTGGACCAAACCAACCCAAAAAAAAGCAATAGTTATTTGCTTAACTCAGATGATGCACTTTTACCAGCTGGCATGCAAAAGACAATTTAAAAGGACTCAAATTTAGATTTTGCTCAAAAATAGGTTTACAGAAAACAAAGATTGACAGAAAGACTTTAGAAATTCATTTAAACCTGAATTGAAATCCATATTTAATTTAAATTTTTTGAACCAAAAAGCAGAGTACACAATGAATGGGAAGTGGAATGATCAGTCAAGTACCTGTAACAAAGCTAACAACACAGTAAAACAGCAACATGCTTAGCATTAAGGTGCAGATAAAGGTACTCCTGAAAGGACATGTTTATGTGTAAATTTTAATGTCATCAGACCCTTTTAATAACTAGAGAGATGAAATAATCACAATGTGCAGCTCTTAATATTTGCCAGGTAAGTCTTGATCCAAAGACATTTTCTAACCTGGACAAGCCCCAAGGGTGCTTTCTTCCAGGGCAAAGGAAAGGAGCAATTTGTGTGCATGTAGATGGCCAGTTTGGAAGCATCTGACTGCCAACTGAAACCAGGCAAAACCCTGAAGGGATGGGAATCTGGACAAACTAACCAGGCTTCCTTTGTGGCTGCAGTGATAGTGGAGCAGATACTGCTAAGTAGTGTCCTGATGTTGTGCAGGGATTGGGGATATGTCCCTAGAGCACCACATCCTCACTTCACAGGACTTCCAGCTGGTTCCTGGAGCTGGGTGAGCAGTGGTGCCTAGAAATGAATAATGCCTCCAATGAACTTAAGTCTTCTCAGGTTTTCAATTCAACATCACAGCTAATAGAGTTAGCTTGATTTTTCATCTTCAGTTCAAGTACAGTTTGTGACAGAGAAATATTTTGCTAAACGATTTCTGGAGTGTGAGCTGTATCACCTTTTTTCCCTGGTCAGATAGATGAGTTTAATTCACATTGCAAGGAAGGGTAATTGCAAGCCTTTCAAGAGAAAGCCTCCCGCTAAAACAGAGTTCCAATAAACAGGATTATAGCATTTTAGAGCATTTTAAATCTTTCTTTTGGGGTCTCATAACACTTCCCTTCAACAACATACCTAAAAATATTAAAGCCACTATAAAATTTATTAGCTGGGAACAGAGTACAAATGTATTCCTTCTCTTACTGTGCATGACCCTGCTACTCCTGTGCTTGTTAATAAACAGTGTCCAATGCCATAGAAAATGTGCTTGATATATTATTGCATTGTTGATTGTAATTTTTGTCAACACCTTTGTGACTGGCATGGCATAATCACTTGTGTGTCTGGTTCTTAGCTGAGAAGAATGTAGTCAGGCCTGTATATGATTGATTTAATTGCCTCTGTGCCTGGGTCCTGTTAAATGGCTTGAGGAAACCTGATCTATAGATGTCTCGTCCCCTATAAAATCCATCACGTCCGATGCAAATGGTTGAGCATATGAACTTAATTCACTTGCCATTAGTTATGCTGTGAGTAAAATGTGGTTGGTAGAAAACAAATGCCAAAAGAATATAAATGCAACCGGAACAAATTCTGTTTAAAATTTGAGTGCATATCCATGAGAAATCTTTATATTGTTCACAAAGGAGCAATTAATAATTCCCATAGAAAACCTTATTTTTAGGAATACCAAAAAAAAGTAACCCTTGGTTAAAAGCTGAAAATAAATGGCAGCCCTTCTATATATTATATTTGATTCAATCAGTTGCTGAATCTTCATTTAGAAATGTCTAGGACAGGAAATAGCGATCCAGCCACACCTCATTACTGCCTAACAGGGTCATAGTCTGCCACTGCTCTAGAAGTAGGTGTAGAGGGAACACTTCAAGTGCTCAAAAGGATGTTGTGGAAAATAGTTTAAGTCTGACAAAATAGCCCAAACCAATATTGAGTAATTTCTGTCAGCTTCTAAAAACAATCCTGAGTAAAAATAGAAGATTCTGCAGAATTACAAGAATGTCTTTAACAATGACCTATAGCTTTGTAAGTGCTATATTATTTTACATCTGTGGAAAAATTAGTGTCTGAGGCTTATTCAAAGATTCTTACAGAGGGCAAAGGAAGAAAGCAATTGTCTAAGACCTTGGAAATAAAACTATAACTTCCTGGTTATTGCTTGCTAAACTACCATAATAAAGGAAGACAGGGAGAGATTTGTTCATCTGCCTGTAAATATTTTTGCCCCTAAACTTGCACACCACTGGTTTCTTCAGCACAGTAGAGGATCATAGTTTGAGTTAGCCCCTTAGAAATTTATATATATATCTTATATATATCTTATGAGTATCTTATGTGTATCTTACTATATCTTAAAAATATCATTCTGATTCTACATGGATTTCATAAAAAAGCCTTGCACATGCCTATTGGTCATCTCATTGGTTTTGAAAAGAGGGACAAATATTTTTACCAAGTACATAACAACAAAAATGGAAGAGGTATAACTACTTTCATCAGTATGTAATGAGAAGGTTCCCATAACCTTTCAGGATCAACTAGATCCATTCAGGCTGGCAACACCAGGTAATCTTCAGGTAATGCAAATAGTGTTTTAAAGAGGACTAAGATGCAGCCTCGTATGGAAAGGTACACAGTGTGTTTTCTACCTCCAGGTCACAGGTTCCCAGAAGATGCTCCCTATTAAACTTTAAAAACAACGGCAATTCTCTAGGAAGAAATCCGCCATTGAATCCTGGCAGACTCATTTGCAACCATGTTGAAAAGAAATGTTATTAATATCTGTAATATTGGAAATTATTTGTATCAAAAAGTTTCAGTCCACTAGAATTACACAACAAGAAACCAAGTACCTAGGGTTAGGGTTAGGGTCAGAAAAAGCATGAGATTCCTTCCCATCATTCAGCTAAAATTGCAGACTCCTTTTAAGAAAAGAAAGTTAATTTGGGTCCAGCTCTGGTACACCCATATGCAGGGTTTATTGCGTACAGTAATCTGTGCCATCTGCTTTGGCTACTGGAAAAATTGTTAGCAATTGTGAAAGTGATCTTCTTGTGAAACACCTCAGCTTCTCCAATGTTACACCATAGAATTTGCCTTTTTGCTGTTCTACTGCAGATGAAAACATCAAGATATTTGGCAATGGCATTTCCAAATTCACAAAATTGTCATACGAATGATTAGTTTTAAAACCCATAAAAGAATTTATGTCTGCTGGCTTATATATCAGCTTCTAGCTGAAAAGTGACTTTTCATATTCCTCAGAGTGAAGAATTTTTGCCAGAAACTTTGCATTATGAATGAGTTTGTCGTGAAACTTTTAGCAAGTGTTGCTAATGGTCACCCTGAGTATATAAACAGTTTGACTGGTTTTTACAGTCCAGCATCCTTTCTTTTCTTCTTTCTATTGTGTTTATCACAGTCATTTCTTACTTCACTGGTCTGTTTGTTCCTGGTAGGGACAGGACACCACTCTGCTTTGTAAAACTACATGTGTTGAACAAATACTGAAAGCTGATGTTTGATGACTGAAATTAAAAACAAGGACATATCAGGTATCCTAAAAGAAATTCCTGTATCAGAATGTCCCAGAAATTCCTGGAACATTCTATGAAAAGAAAAAAAAGTATCATCATCTTGAAAATTACATCCCAGAGCTTAAACATGTATCTGCTGGAGTCGAATGGAATGGGAGAACTTCCAGAAAGAATAGCTCCACAAAGACATGCCACAGTTCTTGGCCAAAAGTTAATGCAAAGAACAGCTACTTATGTTATATCCATCAGTGAAAGGTAAGGGAAAAAAATGTGCTCATATTGAGTTAGAAGGTAGCTAGCAAATTGAGCTTTGGAGAACCATTTTCTGACCCTACATCAATCAGCTCTCTATTGTCTGCTCTTTCAGACCAGCTTTCCATATCAGGTCTTATCTCTGCATTATTTCCTAATGTTTCCCTGTGGTGTTGTCTTCTCCCCAACCTGAAGTACACTTGATGCTTGTAGCCACATGAAGTAACCCTCTAAGCCTTCTTAATCAGCTTTTTTCTTCTAGGAGCTTGCAAAAACAGCTTGCAAGAACAGCAGTAAACTCAGATTGGTCTAAGATTCTCTGCTGCTGGAGACCATCAATCAGGACATAATGGGCCTGTCATAGGGCAGCACTTGCTGGAAGGCAAGTGAGCACATCCAGAAAGGACCCACAAAAACAAAGCAGAACAGAGCTCCTTGTCTCCTGTGAGAGATAGTAAACTGAGAGAACAAGCCCTCAAAAACCAGTCCTCTCACCCAGCATAACTGCCTGTGAATCATCATGATAACACAGTTTGAAAGTTCACACCCCTTAACAGTTCCACTTCTGTCTTCTTTATACCTTCCCTTCAGGTATTTATATACAATGATAAGATTTTCAGTCAGCAGGGCTACTCGTGTTAGTACATGCTAGACTCAATAGAAAATAAAGGCAGAGTTGGGTCCTAGCGTGCAGTATCGGCTGTGATTAGTGATGCTCCGTTAGCCTCTGTGCTGCCATGTGCCCAGGCAGATTTTCCCTGAGGCAGCGCAAGCAGCAGTGGTTTTAGTCTCTACCAGACCACTTATTGTACCCTTGATGCGGAAGTGGATTGGGGCATTTTAATTTTGTCCTTACCAGAAAGCTTCAGAGCTAGAGTCTCTGCCACTCCTTCATTTCTGCCAGGGCTACTGCAATTTTTCCATCACTCCCCTGCCCTTACAGTACTGGATTGCTCCTTTGGGTAGTTAATTAAGACCTGCACTTCTTTGCATGAGTAATAATCTCTGAAGCACTTTTTTGCTTATTCATAAGCTGTCTTGTGACAGTCATTGCCACACTGTGATCTCGCAGGACATTGCATCCTGTTACTTGCTCTCTCACACATGTTATTTCCATGGTGTGCTGGTGGTGTATTTAACTTTCATCTAGCAGAAGTGGCTCAGTCCAGACTTGTTAGGAGCCTCTGATCATGTTTTTCTCTCAAAAGCAAAGAGTCCAAGTAGACTCTATCAACCTTTAGACCATCACAAATCTGTTGTATTTTGCAGTGAGCTGACAGAGGTGCCAAGCACAACCCAACCAGTAGGCAGGGGAAATAGTTTCTTTCTCACATATAAGGTTTTAAGTCTGAACAAACATGTTCTGTGTTTCTCCTAAGGAGAGTGCCAGAATCCTGCTGCTACATCACAAGTAAAAAAATATTTGGTTTCCATAATTATCTACTCAGAAGTAGTGGAACATGACCCTTCTACACACTGAATTTCTTCCACTGGGTTTGTACTTCAGTGAAGGAATGGGTCCTTTTGTACCTTAACCAGGGACCGGGCCTTTTTGCTTATGGCTGTGAGATCAAAAGCGTCTTTGCACCTCTTCTGTAGTGCAAAAGAAACTTGTCTTCAGACTTGAGGTGTGGAAAGTTTGTCATCCACCAGCTCTTCTCTCTGAGTTTGTGCCACCTTTAAAAGACAGGCTTCACCTGTTCCTCAGAAAATGTGGTTGCCGCCTTTCCAGGCGACTGAGCTTTTTTGCTGAGACCAAAACCTGGATATGTGTTTACCCCACTGATAGATGCATCTTATGTTGCTGTAATTAAAGATACTGTTGGGTTTTTTTTCTTCCTATTTGTGGCATCTCAGTACATTCAGCTGGATATTGCTACTCCACATAGAAAAGGTGACTGCTCTCAGTCCCATATTCCGCTTCACTGCCAAAGAAGCACCAAAGGAATGGCTATATTACTCTTCCTAGCACCAAGTCAGATCATGTTTCAGTGCCCAGGTCCGACTAAACAAGACTTTCTGTTTGCACTCAATGATCCACTCATTTTCTATTATGATACTATACCCAAGGCAGTAACCCTGCTGTCATTTGGTTTCATATGTATGCTCCTTATAACCTATTGCAAAATGATGTCATCTTCCCCCACCCTTTGTCTTGTGCTTTTTGCCACAGCTGATGCAGCCCAATGTGCACTCTGTGTAACTCTTCTTGATTTACTTATGTTTTTCTACTTCAAATCTTCTATCTCACCCAATTCTCAGCTCTTTATCATCTCCAGATTGTGCACACTGTCTGCTCCTCGTAAGCCTCATTTTAGACCCAGGAGAGGTTTTTGTCTGTTGTACACATAACTTGTCATCTCTGAAGCTTGTGGGGAAGCTTGCATGGAAGAGAGGCTGCAGGTGCTCAGAGCTGCAGCCTCATTCATTGCTGATGTAGATGAATTCCTCTGATAGATGCCTCTCTGCTGCAGTTCACTGCTCCTATGTCTTTTCCCCTTTTTTGCCCTGGTCTGAGGAAGCACACGAGGGTGACAGACAGACCTTGAGACCTTGACAGGAGGGGAGAAAGTAAAAAATCCTCCTGGCTCTCCACCTGCAGTGTGCATTGCTATGTGCATAAGCAGACAGGAGGAGAGACATGAGCAAGACAACACACGTGGCAGATGTCACCACCATGAAAGAACAGAAGAACATGCAATCATGCCAAAAATATATTGGAATATAGCTCTAAAAAGACATGAAAAGCAAGCTTCTGAAAGGTAAACCTGTAGCTTAAAATTACTAGGAAAACCTGTACCAAAACCAATATTTAATTCAGCAAAAATTGATCATGGACTACCAGCCCTTTTTTGAGAGAACATCATCACACCGAGGTCAGTAAGAGCTTCAAATACAGCAGGTGACTTTAATCTCTGTAATACGGCAGAGCAATATGTACCAAGGAATTTGACTCCTGACAAAGAGCGTTGCTATTAGCAGGAGACCAGCCATCAAATCAGCATGTGAGGTCTGCAAGTGGGTCTATCCATAATCCCCTTAATACCTATCAGTCATCCTTGCTTGGAGAGACTGTATACAGCGTTTGAAGATGCCCACACTGTGCAAAACTACCAGCATCTTGCTTTGTAGACTGCAAGAACAGGCGGCAGCCCACCAGGCAGGCAGTGCTTGTAATATGGCAATTTTGGAAGCGATGTCATCTGGCCTTCAGCTTTCCAAGAGCACATCCCTGTAAAAACACTTCCAACCCACAGCAGCTGGCACAGCATGGAGAGGCACCCCTGCAAGAGCACAGAAACAATTGGTGCCTGAGGCAGCATAAAGCTTGCAACTGGGGAAGAGATGGAGGGGAGGGAAAGAAATGAAATAAGAATCTGTGGTCAGGAAACAAATCAAAACATGTGTCAGACAAAGGCGACAGATTTCCTTACTGCTATACCACTGTGTCTCGACACACCACTCCAGCATCTGTATTCCCTTCTGGTAGTGGAAGGTAGCTAGAATGGTAGCTTGTACCATAAGGACATTCCAGTCCATTGCAGCTCTGCTCTGGGAAGCTGCTGCATATTTTTGGACCTGGAAAACAAGGTATCTGGTATCTTCTCAATAGAGCACTCTGAGCTTTGCTGGTGAAATGCACTGTATCAGGCATCGTTTCTATGAAATGCTATCTGTCTGCCATGACATGAAACAAGATGTTCGCACAGAGGATTTTTTTGCTGAGCTAGTTTACCAGGCTTTCAACACTCACAATACAAGATGCTGGAAATGTACTACCCTAACTCTGAGTTTTGGTCCCCTAATGGGATTCATGCTCACCACTTCAGTAAATGAAGCCCAGTTCACCCACTGCCTGTGAAGACTCATGCAGTGTAAGTCTGAAAAACCCTGTAGTTTGTGAATTGCATATTTTTCTGTGTAAATAAAAAAAGAAAGATAACTAAACCCCATGTCAATATGCTGATATTACTTTGGAAATGTGTTTTGCTCTTATCTTTTTTTAACACCATTTTTAAAATTTCTTCTTAGAGACTGAATTTTTTGGGAGAGAATTAGAAAGCACATAGTGACACTTGGAGACTGCTGGGTTTTTTTCTCTCTTGAACTGGCACATGGTTCTTTTCTATTAAGGTTTTACACCTCTGGCTGACATATAATCTGTTTGCTATGCAAATAGGCTTTTATCAGGTTGCAGAAAGTTTCTCACGAAAAGAAAAGCCAGTGAATTTTGATAGTTTGCTAAAAACATCTGGAACTTTTTCTTTTCTAAATTCATTAAGACTTTGCTCTCTGAACAGACTGAAGGTGTTAGCAGGCTCTGAAGGCAATGGGCAGGGTGCTGCAGTGGGCACTGTAACCAAAGAGTTTAGAAACCACAGCAGCATTGCTGAAATAATAGAGATAAAAGAGAAAGTAGGGCTAAACCACTAACACATGCAAAACCAGCTGGCTCCCAACAGGAATTTCCATGTTGGTTTTGAAGGGGCTGAGTCAGACCGCACAGGCTACTGCTGGTCCCCACTTCTCACTCTGCCAGGCGATATATGCTCAAGGAATACAGCCAGGCTGAGGGCAGAGTGCAAAGAACAGAGATCAGGAGCCTGGTGAAAGGCTCAGGTGTGACATGCGGACTCAGCTGAGAGGGAAAAAAGAGCAGCAGAATTTCAGAGAGAATAGGTTCCAGATACAAAACCAGTCATCTTTCATCATTTTTTGGAGAAAGAAAAACAAATTTATTCCAGTTTGGGCCAAAAAAAGGCTGTCTCCAAGCTTTTCCAACTCAGTTGTTCCTTGATGGAACAATTATTGTGAAATTATACATTAAAAAAAATCATTTTGAAAATGTCAAAGTAAAATATTTTTATTTTTTTAAAGCTTAGCAGCAATTTGTTATTCTGACAAGAAGCAGTCATTAAGACAAGTATGCATTGGGACATGCATTGTTATTCTGTTTTTCTAATCGGTCAAATTTTTCTCCCTTTCCATTTTTGGGGAGCATTTACTGCTTCATAAAGACATTTAGTGCTCCATGGGCTTTTTCTCTATACAAGCCACAGATTTCTCAACAGAGGAAGGGATTTCTCCTCACAACTCCCTCAATTTTTTTAATCCCTAGAACAATGTACTGGTGACAAGTTTTATCCCTGCTCACGCAGGGCATTGGCTAATAAGTAAATACTGCAACTTTGAAATTCATCTTGAATATTATTCAACATTTACAGCTAAAAATGAAATACCAGTAGCTAAATTTCAAATGACAACACTGATCATACTGCAGAGAGGTTCAGGTGAGCATGCTATCTATTCACAAAACCTTGCTATTTATTAAAAATCAGGCACACAATTGAGTTGCAAAGGTTTAATGAGCTGCTTGTTGGCTGAGAGGAGACTTAAATGAACTCCAGTTTAGATAAATGTATCTGATTGTATTTGCCACAGGCTAGAGAGGGCTCACAAGGCTCTCCTTGTACAGCAGCTCCAGCCCCTCATGGGGACCCACCATGCTCACTGCAGTCCACCGGGCTTTTCGAGAACAGATTACGTTTTCTTACCTGATCAGTCACTGGGCTGAATGTGACTTAAATGAGTGTAACCACATTTTGTTGCTGTCAGAGAGCTCCTCTGGGTGCGCAGACACACATACACTGAAGAGACTTGTGGGAAGTTTTTATGGAGCTGGCATGGGGCAGCATTGGCACCTGGTGCCAAAACCACTCGCATTGTTTCACAACCCATTCCAGTCGCATTGTTTCACAGCCGTGTATCATCAGGCATGTTTTTTGAGACCCCACTGGGAGCACTGCATACAATTCTGGTGTCCTCAACATAAAAAGGATATGGAACTGTTGGAACAAGTCCAGAGAAGGCCACGAGGATGATCAATGGACTGGAGCACCTCCTGTATGAAGATAGGATGAGAAAGTTGGGGATGTTCAGCCAGGAGAAGAGAAGGCTGCGTGGAGACCTCATAGCAGCCTTCCAGTATCTGAAGGAGGCTATAGGGATGGTGGGGAGGGACTCTTCATTAGGGACTGTAGTGATAGGACACGGGGTGATGAGTTCAGTCTTACAGAGGGGAAGTTTAGGTTAGATAAAAGGGAGAATTTCTTTGTTGTGAGAGTGGTGAGACACTGGCACAGGTTCCCCAAGAATGTTGTGAATGCTCCATCGCTGGCAGTGCCCAAGGCCAGGCTGGACAGAGCCCTGGGTGGCATGGTTTAGTGTGAGATGTCCCTGCCCACAGCAGGAGGGTTGGAACTAAATGTTCTTAAGGTCTTTTCCAACTCAAACTATTCTATGATGCTATGTTAACACCATGAAGCCCCTCAGAGTGGGCTGGGTTTCTTTTTGCAAATGAAGTTTCTGCCCAAAGCAGCTCTTTTTCTTTTGCAGAATTCATGCATGCCAGCAAACCTTGGTCCCTGAAACAGGGCTGTGCCATCTGAATGGACCACAGTTTGAGGTATTGCTTGGTTCTCTAATGGTAATGCTGCACTGCACAACTAGAGCTCCAGGGTAGCTCACAGCAAATTTTCATATCAGACTGGTGAGCAAACACTACACAAGCCATCCTTACTGGTAAGATGAGCTGCACCCTCCTGTCAGTCACAGCAGACACTCTGGGACACTCCATGGACTTGGAGCCACGGTGATGATGATGGCCCTAATTCAGAGCAGAAACACAATTGGGCAATGGTACCAAGGTCCTTGTGCTGTCTGCACTTTTTGGCCCATTGAAGGATGATGGCAAACTTTAAATTCTCAGTTGTCACTTCAGAGGCTTTGGGAACTGAATGTCTGCCTTCAAAGGGGAGGAATAGGAGACCTCAGTAGCTAATCCAGCTGGCACTGCAAGTAAGGTAACAAATTCTCTTTTGCTGCTACCAAAGATAATTGAAATATGTATTTACATAGTGTTCCTGGCTGATAAAGCTCTAATCACCTCAGAGGAAGATGGGATGCGTACTAAAAATAGCAGAAGTGCTTCTCTGGTTTTGTTGCTTAGTGCTCAGCTTTCCAAATGCAGATTACCTTACATTGCAATATAACCATGTAGTTATCCACTTCTTATCTTCTCTTGATTTGAATCAGAAATTACAGGGGCAGGGGGAGGAAATTAGTAAGAAATATGAAACAAATTGCTGCAAGCTAGCAAAAGTGGTCCCAAATCACAGAGAAGCTGTACATTTCCATAAAGGCTACAAGATTCAGAAATCTGTGGCACTTTGTTGCATGTGTCTCAGAAGGGTATTAATAATCTTCACGTGCTGTGTCCGAGTGATTGAAATAAATTACTTGCTTAAATTGCTAAGCACGATGACCCATCTGTTGGCCCATGCATGTTCAGATTCTCAGTGGGTTTATTATTCCAAATAATGACTGCCATATGCAACAGTAAACAGTTCTTTTAAAATTGACTGAAAGATCCTGTGCTGCTTTTGAAAGCAATTTACAAAAGTTATTCATGTTCCCCTCAAGAACCTGCCATTCAACAACACTTTTAGAAAGTGATCCTGACTGGTTTACCCTGAAGGAGCTATTGCACTGCTTTTCTGCAAAGACAGAGACAAAACTGTAGCAGGAGTCTGGATTGGATCAGATTTCTTCTTCATGAATGGAGAAGACTGGAAATTGTGAATTATACTGCTCTGCAGCCCCAAACAGCACCAGGCATGTCCCAGTTTATTTATTTATTTGCATTGCCAAAGCAACTATCATGCAATCAAGTTGCAGGAGCAATGAGTATCTTTACATGTTACAGAATATATCGAAGCTGACAGCAGCCACAGTAACACTCCCTAAGCCACCAAAGAGAGAAAAAGATTCTTCCAATTCAAATTCACCTTCCTCTTCAGAAAATGCCTGAATGAATAGCTGAACTGTATAATGCTCCTGGATGGTCAATAAATTCTGCCTGTCAAACCCAGGAAAGCAAGAGTATCCCAGGGGCAATACTGGGCTTTCCCGGAGTATGTCGTCCCAGGGGTCCCCAGAGGCACAAGCCAGGAGCCTGCCAACATGAGCATCTCTGTGGATGTCTGGTGCCGGGGAAGAAAGCAAGGTTAATGTCAGGACCTGAACGAGCACAGAGATATGCCACTTGCTGTCAGCACACTCAGAATGAACGAGCACAGAGATATGCCACTTGCTGTCAGCACACCCAGAGAAATTTGTCTAGATAGGGGAGCAGTTTCCCTGCTGACAAATAAACAAGTGCAGCTAGAGAGGAGCATCAGCTTATGCAGGAGATGAGTATAGTCATGTTATTCTGCAGGCCACATCTTCTGACTCTTGGTCACTTAAGTTCCCATTCAAGTTAAAACTGGAAGAACCACAGCCTTGAGCAAGCACAGTGCAAAAAGGTCATCTGTTCTCAGGGATGGAGATACCAGTGGGGTAAGACTAAACCAAACCAGACTTACCATCAAACACTGTGTGTGCCTTTACAGGTTAAAGCATGTGCCTGTGTATTGGATTTGATCATCTCCCTTTGTTTTATTCTTCTATATTGCTGATTTTCTGCTAAATCCCACTGGTTCCCATCCCCTAACCTTTCCCTGTTAGGAAAGGGCCAAAAGCCAGACTTTCCCAAACAGTACTCAGATACATCTACTGAATAAATAATTGAACGGTAAGGCTGCTTTTCATAACTTCCTTTGCCTTTAATTTAGACCATCCCCATTTCATCCCCAGGCTGAACACATATTCAATTCATACAAGGCCCATAAACCATGTTAAGACCACAGAGCATCCATGATTTGTTCATGATGTTAACAGTGACTCACCATGGCCACATTACAGATGTTAAATTGCTGATGGATAGCCTACATCCAGCACGTGGTATTCAGCTGAGGTATTAAGCATGTGTGGAAAGATCTTTCTTTTTTCTATTCTTCCCTGTGAATAATGAAACCTCTAATACAGTATTTTGTACTTCACAAGCTCACTGAAATGAACTCCTTTCTAAAAAGAGAAAAGGATAACATTATTAAAGCAACCGAATGCTGCGCATGATATGATGACATATTAGGACTTTTTTTGGATAGCTAAATGAATACACTTGTTTTTTGTTGATTTATGCCAGCAGGACTCGCCTTTCTTTAAAAAGCTCTTTCCCATGAAGGAAAGTTTTCCTGCTTCCGTTTTAGTTTGCTGGAAACAGCTAACTTGTGTATGATACTGGCTTGATAGGGAGTTCTTCATGGAAAAAGCAAAAGAAAAGCATGTCAAGGAGCAATCAGGAATGACGAAGTGCAGATTTGGGGAAGAAATAACTCATCTGAAGTTGGAAATAAAGCTTTCACTGAGCATACTGGAAGAGGTCTATCTTCTCCTGAGGTGCTGAATAAGAATCAAGTGTGGGAATGCAACACACCATTTCTCGGGTTTCCTTTTCCTTTCCTTCTGACATGGGTATTTTCATTGATAAAAGAACAGAAAGTTTCACAGGGCAGTATACATTAACTGCCTATGATAAGAATGCCTGTTATCATTGTCCTTTTCCGTTTTCTTTGGCTTTAATGCACAAATGATCCAATGACCAATCTCACATGACTTCGAGACTTCCCATACACTTCTGTGCATTGAGCAGTTGTTTTCTTTAGTAACACATTCTGGACTTTTGTTGAGTTTCTGGGTTTTGTTGAGTTTGGATCTTTGGGGCTTTTTTGGATTGTGTTTTTTTTGTTTTATTTTGCAAAGTCACACTTCATTGAGAACAAGGAAATACATTGAAAATACATAAAAATTCATTAATTAAATAAATAAGCACACAAAAGAGAAAAATCAAGTAAAGTTTTCTGTGGAGATGAAGACACTACAAACCAGACCTAACAATAACTCCCTCTTCAAACCCAGACGCAAAAATTCCTGTCTGTAAAAAGGCAAGACAGTAAATGTGCAAGCAAATTCCATCACTTTCTGGAAGAAAGACAGATGATAGCCCAGAGATACATCAAACCAAGTACTGAGCTTAGGTCTCCTAAGTTCATCACAATGGCCTAAAACCTATATCACCTTTCTCCACTGAGAGAAGTAATTAAGTTAAATAATAGGCGGAAAATAATATCCCTTTTCTGTTATTAATTTAATATTATTTATTTTTTTCAAAGTAGCAAATGATGACAATTTTGACCTTCTCTGCTCAGCCTCGCATTTCTGCTCCAAGGCAGGACTTATGTGTTCCCAGACCTTGTTTTAGGAAAGCATTTGTAATTCTGAAAGCTTATCAGTGCTTAAATGAGTACAACAAAAATACCCAATTAAAGCTGATCATTTTGCGAAGTGCATTCCTGAAATTTAGTGTAGAAAAAGGCCATGTAATGGATGTTAGTGTCCTCTACACATAGAGCGGTGCTCCACACCTCTGCTGGCAGACTCAGAAGTGGCAAAGCATCCAGAGTCCACCTGGCTCCCTGCAAGGTTTAGAATAAGCTTGCATGTTCTGACACACTATATTTATTACAGTAGAATTAACTAGTACACATTTTGACAATTAATTTATGAATGAATCTAGCCAGAAGTAGAAGGAAATTGTTTTGCATGTGAAGAGCCCAGAATTCTTATTTTCCCACTTTTCACTATAAAACCAATAATCTCTGAGTTTGCTCTCTGTAGCCTGGTGTTTGTTTCCAAACAGTGCTGATATTGTGCAGGATAAGTGCGCTATCATTCAATGGTCACTGCTAAGATGAGAAAAGCTGGTTTTTACTTCTAAATTCAGCCATGCCTTTTCTGATGCTTGCTTCTCTTTTTTTTACATTAGTTTCTCATCAGTAGATATAAGCTCTCTTAGCTTAGCTGAACTACAGAACTGCCTCTTCTCCATCATACCATCTTGCCTTTTGTCTAATAACTTGTTTTTTCATATAGGCCATTTGCAGGTACAAGCTCAAAGAACTCCTGTAACTGAACATATAATTTGAAAGAAAAATCTGCCTCCACAGTGGATGAGTGAAGGTACATAAGAACTCTGATCCCTTGATGCACAACACCACTGTGTAATGGGTTTCCAGAAATGGCCACATGCTTCAAAAGAAAATATGAAATTCCAAAACCACTGTCTTGTTCCTCTTAAGGTGTGAACAAATACATTATTGCATCAAAAAGAAGTAAACATACCTCAGAGCAAGGGATTAGTTAAGAAAAATCATAAACAATTAATTTCTTCCTGAAAGGGTGATCAAGAAGAATAAGGTTCCTCTTATGTGACACTGAAACCATATAAGAAGCAAGGATAACAGTAAATCAAATTATTGGAGGCTTGGAAATATTTTCCTATGCTGCTGAAAAACCTGCCATTAATGCAAACCATACATTATGCTCTGGTACTCGGTATGAGAAAAGCAGAT
Organism: Psilopsiagon aymara; assembly: GCA_024733675.1. Lineage (NCBI taxonomy): Eukaryota > Metazoa > Chordata > Aves > Psittaciformes > Psittacidae > Psilopsiagon > Psilopsiagon aymara. Next base: position 77,016 of record JANRGW010037258.1, read on the forward strand.
GGTTTTGATACGGCCATGACTGTTCCTTCAGAAGGTAAATTCAGAAGTGGAGTAATGGGTTGCTGGATCATTCAGCATCCAGGCTAATGGAGATTTCTGGTAACAGTATCATGGATAAGTAGGGAGAGTCCCTGGGCAGACAGAGGACACAGAAACAACATCCTTCTGGCGGTAGGTGCTGTGGGAACAAAACACCTGGGAGAATATTTGGCCTCATTTTGGAAGATGTGGACTTACTTTTTCAGGGAAAGGAAGTAATTAATAAAGACACATGTGGAACAACTGAAGATTGCACTGCAAATCTCTCCTGATAGCCATGGCCAGCTATAAATACTTCTCCTACGCTCCATGTGCCATAGCATGGGATGATAACTGATATGCTCAGACAGGGCTGTAAAGAGGCAAATGGGGACTGGAAACTTCATTTCAGGGGCCAAGACAATTTTCTTGAGAAAGGAAATCTGAAACTGGCGGAGGGTGGAATGCACCTCATGCAGAGGGACTGATGTAGGCCTTTGGCCTGCACACCTCTCACAACCACCTCAGAGCTCGAGACAGCATTAAGGGGCTTGAACAGGGAACAAAACAGCATGAGGTCAATATCACCCTAGTTTAATTAATCATTGCTGCATTAGAAGGAATAGCTGGGGAAATATAATGATAGTTAGGCCATATGAAGCAGCTGTAAAGTTTCTTAGCAACTTCAAGAATGACCCTTCAACCCTTTCTCATTACTCATATGATTAATGCTTATCCATGTGAATAGTTTCATTGATTTAACTCACACTACTTCCACAAGTAAGGACTTAGAATCAGACATAGAAATATAGAATTATACTCTTACCCAGTTATTTCAAATCCAGATATTGTTAAGTGTAGTGATTAACTCAATAGACCTTGCTCCATAGAGGCTTTCTAGGAGCTACTCTGTAATTGGGTGATCCACTTGAACTAAAATAACAAAATCAACAACCATTGTGTCATCTGTCTTTTTAGTCCCACCAGTATCAGTGATGTTGTTTGAACTTATTTTGAAGTTAGATGTTCATAAGCAATCTTTAAAAGTGAACTCTGCTTTAATTCAACACACACCAAAAAAAAAAAAGAAAAACAGGTGAAATTAAGAAAGACACTAAAACCACAATAGAATATCTTGTTAAAGGTTCAATTTAATTGAGATTTTGCCCAATGTATTCAGTTTTGCAAAGCTGCCTTTATATTATTACTTTTTCAAACTGTTTTCACAAGTCCAATAAGTAGCAACGGATAGAAAAGAGCTTATTTTTCCCTGGAACACCAATATAATACTATTCCACTCAGTGTGGTCTGTATTTTTGACATATGCAACAAGCCTAGACAACTTTTTCAATATCATTATTCACTGGCAATCTCTAGCCTGTCTCTTGTTCCATCCCTAAGTAATCTTCATCTATCTTTTTCAACAAATTTTCTTCAACTCTTTATGAATCACTTTGCTGCTGTCTTAGAGGAAATCCCATTTATTATGAGGAACTGCTTCTCTGCGTGGGTGAGGGAAGCTAAGAGAATACTGCTCTTGTGGTAATGACTTCATACAGATTTTCATCATGGAATCATCACAGGTATTATAATCCATATTTCAATTAAAATGTAGGGGTTTTTTTTAAGTGATGCATACCTGGGGACTTTCATCAAATGTTCCAGTGTGTGCCTACTATTAACATTTCTCCATCAGGTTTGCATTATATACACAAATCGCATGTCTGAAGTTAAAAATTGTCTCTATTCCAGGCACAGTGCTGGGGAGACCCTATTTGACAATGATATCAAATGATTTATGGTCCGTTTCAGATAACGTTTCAGCCTCCATAAATAAGGACATAAACTTTATACCACTAAGCTTAGACTATTCTTTGTTTGTATATTAACACTGAAGTTTTGATGGCAGGTGGCATTTTTTTCTTTACTGCTGTAGCAGAAAAGTTACTCATCTCCATGTTTATGGCACATGCAGAAAAAAACTGAATAAATACAAAAAGTAGGAGCAGCTATGTATAAACTAGCTTCATATTTAACAGTATCATACCTCGACTTTGGATCTTTTCATTATCTTTTCCATTTCTCAAATTCAGCTCATGTTTGTCTCCCATATTCTTCAGACACCTTTGCACACCAGTGCTTACACATGAACAACTTCCTCATTTCTAGGAGCCTTCGTATCAACCCCTTTCTGCTCAAAGGGAGCTCAAATACTGATGACATTATTGGTCTTACCTTGAGCTGTTCACACACTTTTTTTGGATTAGTTTCTCTTCCTGGTACATTATCCTCTGATACGGAATTATTAATATTTATTACTTAAATTTAGCCAAGCATTTCTGGCCGCCTTCTCATTTGTCCCAGATCAAAACATCACCTATATAAAATACTCTCACTCCATAACATTAAAACTGCATTCTCAGCATTGCATCCTCAGCAGAGCACCTCAGGCATCTCAAAAGCTGTTCATGGAAACTGTTTCCCAAAGGATGTATTGGATTTGCATAAACAAATGTTCCAATTTTTAATGGAATGTGAGATCACAGAATTGTGTCTTTCAAATGGAAGCGACATAATTAAAGAGTGAAACACTGGGTCAGTGCAGTATACAGCATTCATATGGAAAGGTCTCAGCACTGAGCTCAGAAGCGTCACTACACCTGCCTCAGTGTAACAACACACCAATTCTGCAGTTGTGTCTTCCCCACTGTTTTCCAGGATTCATAAAGTCCAACTGTTTAAAGGTGCCCTCTCAATGCCACATATTTCCGAGTGCCACACTGTTCTGGCATGACACAGATTGCTCCTATAGCACTTATCTTCCAGTCTCTCTTAGCCTCCCAGGCACTCCCATTACTGCAAATCAGAGGTTTACTCAAAGTGAAACAATAACAATGAGATATTCTGACAGAAAGTCTTTCTACTTCCTCCATTCTACAAAACTAGCAATAAACAAAGCTAAAATTTGATGTTTTCAATTTGCATGTTAAACTTTTCTCCCTGCTCCGACTGACTTGGAGCAGCTTGGAGCAGCTTGGAGCAGAGCCAGACAGATCTGAGGATGTAGTTCATCTGGGAAGGGAAACTCGAGTATAATTTGGCAATTCTTCTGGGAGGAAAAGTCATGCCAAAGGGAGCCAAGCCTCTGAAGAAGTAAAATATATGTTGTTCACCTCTTCTCCCACTCTACCAGCAGTAAAGCGATATATCTTTATTAATATTTATTACCACGAAGAAGCATACAAGAGCTTATAGAAATTACTGGCACCAGAAGAAAAGAGGTGAGCAAGAGGGGAATGGGCAAGAGGGATGGGTGAAGTTGAATAAGTTGTCACAGCCAGTGATGATAGCTGGCTAACCACTCCAGAAAGCTGCTACGACCAAAGAAGCAGAAATTGCTCTAAGAATGGACTCTCTGCTGAAGTTTTCCATTGCAAGTCCTAATAGCAGATTAACCAGGCTAACTCACCATGAGGCACACTCTCAGTTTTGCTTGCCACCAGATGCACAAAGCAAGACCCAGAAAAATAAGGGAAATCGCATGCCAGTGACTGATCCTATTTCCCACATATCAGGGCAAAAGGAGCTCAGAGGTGTCTGCACGTGGTGCAGCTGTGTCCCCAGCACAGGAGCAAAACAGTTGTGGAACGACTTCAGGAGAGCACTGAAACCTACCCCAAAGCAAGGCAACATCAAGGGTTTTCAGACTCCAGAGCCAGTGATGGATCTTAAAAGCCAGCAGAAACACTTGCCTGTAGTTTACATATTTCACTCTCCAGTGAAGCCAGTGACAGGTCCCCTCCCATTAGCTGAACTCTGAATTTATCAGGAGTAGACATCTGCAGCCACCATCTATTGGGACCACCTATCAGCAGCAGAAAATTCCTCTGTGCACTCAGTGAATATCAGGAGGTCGAGGGTCACTTGCTAGTACCAGTTGACTTAAAGTACCTCAGTACAGCCTGAAAGAAAGGTTATTTTAAGAGCCTGTGCAACTCACTGGTGGGGCACAGCTCTGGACAGGACAAAGGCAGCAGAAGGAGCCAGCCTTATTCCATCCCTGAGCTGACTTCAGAAGTCACTGCATTCACTATGATAACAATTTAAAACATAAGTCTCTTATCAGCCACACATTGTATTACACAGAAATGCAAACACAGTTATTTTCCCCCCTTCCAAAAATAGCTTCCTTTTTTTTTTTTTTTCTTTTCAGAAAATGACAATATAAGGAAAAAAGACCATTTTGGTTTTGTTCAAGCTTTACATCTTTTTGGCTCCAGAGAAACTGGTAGCAGCTGGTTTAATTTCCTCAGTTTCCCGTGTTAAAGGTTCAAACACAGTTGCAGATACTTCTTATGAGTGAAATGTTCTCCTGTTCAGTGATCAAAAAACTTTAAACAAAGTCAGATGACTCCATTTCAGTGTGCTGGGAAAGCCTGGGCGAACTCTTTATACATACATTTCTCCTCATATTTACAAGCACTGCTCAGCAATGAAATCTCTGCAGTGAAGTATCTGTCTTTCCAGTGGCTATCCAATTTTCCTCCTTTGGTTAACTCTTTCTACCCAGTCCAAAGAAAACTCAGCATTTGCCAAAACTGCAGGAAAGCCTAATACAAAATCTAGCTTGGATTTATATTTCATTTGCTTTTTTATCAACAAATGATGATCTTTTTCATCATCAAATCCTTTTCATCACCAAATAAAGAGCAAGTAAAAGTAAAGGAAAATAATGACCAGAAGAGAGATGCAGCAGAGAATGAATTAAACAGGGAAAACATTGAGAAAGGCAAACAAAAGTCATCACAAGCAAAAACGGATGCCAAGAGTAGACCTATTGGTCTGGGCAATGAAAACTTACAAAAGAATCTGCTCATAAAGAGGCTCTGACAGCCCAGAAATGTCTCTCAGCAGCAGCTGTCAGGAGTGGGAGGACAAGTCCTACTCCTCCAGAAGAGATGATAGTTCCCTATTGTGAGAGTAGGTGTTAATTATTATTTCCTTTCTAGGACCAAGGAGGACTTTCAAATCTGTCCAATGCATCAGTAAAATAAGACATGACAAGACATACATACATATATTTGGCAAGATGGAACAGTATGGGGCTCTCCCTGACATGTCTGAGAAGCAAAATAGAAAACAAGTGTTAGCAGGAAAGTTTAGAGCTTCTAGTTTGGGGGGAAAATCTGGTTATCCACATGGGGGGTTCCAGACAGTGGGACCACAGTGTGTGTGTGACTGTGAGGTGTACAATAAACTGCATTTCTAGCAGCTTGCAGATAATGAATGGGAAGGCTCTTGGGTTTTCCCTGTGTGCATCAAGCACAAAGGTTCACATTTTCATTCAGCCATACACCTGCAGTGGAAACAAACACCAGTCACTGCAGGAGCTTTTTCACTTCAGCAGGTGAAGGTGCTGACTCCACTTCCCACAGGCAAGCCAGATCTTATTTTGCTGACTAAAGAAGATGCCACTTAAATTAAAACTTGTATGAGCATATGTTTCAAAACTGTGGGTCATATTTTATACAAGAATGACTCTGACAGGCATTTGTGCTGATTTGCTCTACTTCCACAGTGCCCTGCTGAATAAAGCTATCAAACTTTATGCTGTTTTTAAGTTAAAAAAATAACTAACAATCCTACATGTCAGAAAAATTCCTTATGTGAACTAGATATTACAGTAAAAAAAGACACTACTTCCATAGTACTGATATTTTTCTATAAAGCTGAGAGATCTATTTCTAATGTGCCATATATATGCACTTAAACCGTTCCATTTAACCTCAGAACATATTGCTTGAACACTGCATTTCACTTAAGCTAGAAGCCTCAGGTTTTGAACAATGTGCAACAAAATACAACAGAACAAATGAAACAGCAGCATGGCCCAAATCACAGTCCATCACACCATCACATATAGTAAGGAGTCATCCAGGGTAGCCAATAGGGTTCAACAGATAGATAGGTATAAATAAAATACACAGAATACTAAGATGATGTTAGTTTTGTCAGTCAGTGCCAGCTAAGACAGAGCTGAGTTGTTGCTATGAATGCATGAGGCTCTGCCACAACCCACATCCACAGACCAGAAAGAGCAGCCACCTGGTAAATCTCAAAAGAAAATGCTGAAGTGGATGCTGTTGGGGCTAATGGGCTACCTGAAACCCAGGAGGAACATTTTGTTTGCAAGAAGTCATGAGGGCTGTGTGGAGCAGGAGAAGAGTAAGAAGGCTGAATAAATACACTAGCGGAAATCTACCTGGAATTGCTGAAGGGTTGCACCAAAACAAGGTCTTCAGACATTTTCAGCAGTTTATCTGGAAGAGAGCTCACTGTCAGCACCTGGGAAATGAAGGAAAACACTGCACAAGGAGTCCTGTGATGATCCAGAGGAAGAATGAGGTTAAGCACTTCCCTCAGGAAGTTTCCTGCTCTGTTTCTCTCACATATCCTGAGCAAGATCCGTAATATATTTGAGTAGTGAACAAAATCTGCATGTGTTTTCCCTACCTGGTGTCATCTGTTCCCTGAGGGTGATAACTGTAGGCAGTATGACCACACGGGATGGGAGAGATTATATTTAAGACATGCTGTAAACCAAAGGGACATAGCTGCAAACCAAAGGGACATAGCTGCTTCAGGTGCTCAGGTAGAAGTAAGAGCCACAGGGCCAGTGTCTGAGCAATGCAGGCAGACACTAAAATGGAGCATGTACAGCCTCAAGGGCAGGTTTAAAGCAGCCTTAGGATTCATCAGATGGACAGTCTCACAACCTGGCCATGAGCCATCAGTGGGAGGCAGAGGAGGACATCCTAACCCCAAGACAAGAGCCATATCCAGATCTCAGCCCCCAGCTCTCCCAGAGCTGGTATAGGCAGTCATGACTCCATTGGTAGTGCAGCTGGGGCATTCATGACCCCCCATGGTCACTCAAATATCCAAGACGCAGTTCCCAGCTTAACCCTGAGATGAAATAATGTTTTAGTCACGCTGGGGAGCTGAGGCAAAACCATGTTGCTAACACAATTCTCAAATTCCTGATACTTCAGGTGTAGCCTAAATGGCAGTCACTGAAGTATTTACCAAACTGCTGAGGTTTAGCAGACTTCTAGGGATCCACAGCCCACAGCTAAGGAGCCCACGAAAGGTACCTAGGAAAAACAAGTTTTATTCTCTTTGGGAACAGATTAGATTTATAAGGATCTATACCCCTTTGTGCAGTTCCCCCTTCAGCATCTCTGGGCTTGGAGGCTGTCCTCCCTGTTCTGCCCATTTTAGTGGAGGGAAGAGTTTATCCCTTGCCCTCTCACCCAGAGGTGTCACGAGGAGGCACACAAACATGAGGGAATTTTTAGAACAAAAAGAGCATCTGATGTTTTGTCATCTGCTACAGAAACATTTTCAGGAAGAACATGAAGCCTTTTAGGTCAAGTAATATGGTAACTGCCAAATGATAGACAGAATTCTGCCAATTCTCTTCTTTTATGTGTTCAACTATGAAGTTTCTTCCACCCCTGTATGTAAGACCTAGTCACATGTTACTGTGTGGCCATGGTCACACTAGCTCTGAACTAGACTGGTTTCATCCAGTCTGGTAAGTCCTTAACAACAAAGTCGAGTCAACACCAGAAGTGGAATTCCCATTTAAGTGCAAATGACCCATCTTCTTGTGAGGTGGCTCACTAAAGCTTCCATCTCTTGCCCCACCAGACATAGGACACAGATCTCAGGAATATGATGTTGAGAATGTCCCTACACCAAGCTGGCTGTAATTTCTTTTCCTCTTGTCCCCTACCAGATAGTGGGAAAATAAATAGCCCCTTGAAAGATGGTTTTGACTGAAGCAGAGAACGTTGTGTAGTTCTATGTCGGGTGAAGTTTCTTTGGCAACATCTGGCAAAGTTGCAGAATTTCTACACTCTGCTGAGATTTAGAAGAGCATATGGTTTCCACTACAGCAAAAACAAATCACCCCTTGAACAAAAAGCTCTGAAAAGGAGTGGGAAAAGGAAGATGAAAGTTTCAAGTCTGTTTGTAAATTATGCATTATCCGTGCCTGTAATGCCCAAATGCCCAGAGGAGCCATAAATTTAGAGGTTTCAACAGAAAAGCCTATAGCTGACACCTTACATTCGTAAAACTCATTACTACCCCTGGAGTGAAAATGAAGGGGGAAAACAGTGAATAAATAATTGAGAAGACAAGAATGTTTCATCATTTCCTTTTGCTCTTTTTCAGCTTTTCAAGACCAATACAGCATTGGCATCCACAACTACAGTTTCAAGACCAATACAGCATTCGCATCCACAGTGGTCTTAAGCATGAAAGGTGACCAGTGTTTTTCTGGTGCATTTGATTGCAAAATCACAACAGTTCAGTTAATCTTACAAGTGCAGATCACACAAATGGAAACTTCAAATCTAAGATGTTTTCACCTTCAGCATTCAGTTCTGCATCTGCCATAGATACTAGTTCTGTACACTAGATCCAAAAACCAACCTGGGCTGCCATTTAATTTTTGATGCAGCTGAAATCTCACAAGAAAGAGTGCCTGAGAAAGCAGACACTGACCTTTCAGAAATTTTTAGAATACTTTTGATGATCCGGATGCTCTGCAGTATTTTAAGACATTTTCTGTCATCTGTGACTTTTTAAAAAGTCCTTTTATCCTTTTTCACCTCTTTGGCCTTTCTACATATTGCCCAAAATCCATAGAAGGGTTATTCTCAGAAGCCCATGTGACATTGGTCTCAGTAAGACAAGGAAAAGAGAGGAATGAGTGAGTCATGCAGAGCAATTTTGTCCAAGGATTAGATGCAAATAACTCTGGCAAAAATGTGCTTTTTGACACTCTTTCCACAGTCAATGCCTAGCATTTCACAGTGTTGCTCTTTTCTTCTTTGTTCTCATTTCACTTTAAACCATACATGAAGTATCAAGAACAAGATGCACTGACACCCTCACAACTAGATGCAAATAGCATCTTTCCTTTCCTTTTTCCTCCAGCATAAAAACAGCAGAGGGTCAGAGAATAGAAAGGAAATAATAAGACTGCGGTCTCTTTCTTCACTCTAAAAGGCACCAATTTTGACTTAGTTTCATAATTAAACGGCAGGGAGCCCAGGGGCTGTCTGCTGCTGGCAGCTGCCAAGGCAGGGCTGCAGTCCCAGCTGCCAGCTCCAGATAGGAGCATGCCATGTCCAGGTCCTCCCAGACTTGCCTCACCCCCTCTGCCTTCCACCCCAGCATCTTTGGGGGGTTTCTGCCTAAAGGCAGGCTGCATGCTTACACTTTGGTCAGCTTCACATTTGACTGCTAAACCCAGTTTTGCCCCTGCCTCTTTGCCTTCCTTTGCAGCACCTCACTGTCAGGAAACACAGGTTGGATCTCGCCTAGAGCCAAGGGCAGCCTTTTTGTCAAAGTAGAGCCTGGACCTTCAGTGAGCCGTGTGTTTCAGAATATCAGTGCAGAATATTCCAGCTAGGGCACAGAAATCAGTGGGATGGCTTTAAAAAGGACTGCCGTCCCAGCAGATTCCCAGCAGATGCCCCTGTGTGGAAGTCTATTGACACAAGCCTTCAAAATAAATGTGGGCAAAGTGATGCGCGGGTCTGCAGACCTAGGCAAGGCTCACCTCCCAGTCAGCTCCAGTAAAGGGCAGGAGAGGCTACTGCTGCCCAGGAATAGACTAAAAACCCACATGTAAGTGACAGCATCAGTTACCTACCCTCTCCTCAGGGGCAAGTCACTTCTCTAAACGAGTCTTGGAATAGCTAGGCAGAATTAGGGATCCTATGGTTGACTGTTCCCTTCCACTTTATTTGCCCTGGAGGAATTTATGGACCAAACTCTTTAACATCTTCCCTGAGGCCAAAATCATCATGTAGATGTGGCAGAGAGGTAGAGGAGGCACCCACTCTCCCCTCTGACCATGGCTGCCAGCTGAGTGCCTCTTCCTACAGAGCCCATCCCTGGTCCCAGAGCTCTCCTCCTTTCCCCCTGCTCGCCCCAAGAACTCTACCTAACACACTCTGAACAGCCAAAGCTCAGCCAGCAAATGACTCACAGATGCTATTGAATAGCTGTAAAAACACTGTGCACAAATGAACAACATGACACTTAGGGCTGCTTGTATTCCTGCCAGTCAAAAGGAGTCCACAGGAAAGCGCTCTGAGTAGTTTTACAGACAAGAATGCCCCATGGAAAACTATACATAAACACAAGAGATTGGCAATACAGTGAAGAGCAATGTTCCCACATAACTTCATTTAGATTACACTGAGCTGGTATATTTTTGTACGTCTTAAAGAAAAACATCTTTCTCATTTGCAGAAGATAAATTTAAAACATTGGTGGTATGTTGGTGCCCAGGGCCCTTTATGCATCAGCTTTTACTATTCTAGTCCATGAGTCATAAGTTAGAGCATTTATCCCATAGGAACTTGTATTCCCTGGGCTACTCATTCAGATTGGCAGGTTTTGCAAACCAGCAGGTAGTCCATAAGAGGGCGAAATTAAAAAAAGGGAAAGGTGACACAAAGAGGACACCCCCCCCCCCCCCCCTTAAAATAAACAATGGCAATGGAAAGCTCTATTTATTGAGGCAGGAACGGGTCTTTGAAAGAAAGAGTGACTTCTGGGGCTGAGCAACAAGGAGCAGAGGAGGCTGCTGAATCTGCCTCTGCATGTTGGGCGTTGAATTAGAACCACACTGATGCTGCAGGCTGCCTCGCTGCCAGCCCATGATCACTCCCAAACTGTCCTTCTGAAAAGCCAAGACACTGACCAAGTCCTGGCAGACATCAAGACCTGCCTTGGCATTCTATCTTGCTAACCAGCAACCTGCACGCCCAAATCAAGGGCCCACGTGCCTGAAGTATTTTGTGTGTATAGTAACATAAGCAATCACTTACTGTAGACTTAAGCCCACTGATGGAGGTATTTCCCAGCTGACATCTCGATGCCTTTAGGGCTGATGGAAATAACAGGAAGCACAACCCATGTCACATCTGTTACAAAATGGTAACGGAACTTTGTTTATTAATGGAGCTGACCACAAGTATAGAAGAGAGCCATGTCCTGCCTGTTACTTCATCACGGTGACAATGCTGTCCTGTAAGGAAAGGTCTATGCAGCAGGAGCTCTTGTGCTTCACCCGCTCATGATGAAAGAGTGGGGTGTGGCCTGATGCTCCCTTCAAAAGGAATATTAACAGATTCACTCCATCTTTTGTCCCAGGTGGTACAAAAGGTGTATCCCACACACTGGTTTTCAGCCTGTGATCTGAGGATCCCTGGGAGAGTCCAGGTCCAGAGAAGAGGATGAAAGCAAGCAAGTTCATAAGTATTAGATAGTGATCTATAGATGTAATGTTTTCTAAAGAGTTCGCAATTTTGCTAGAGGATGGTTAAGGAAGGATACCTTAGTCATAAAAGGATGGAAAATAAATGTTTTAGATTTCAAAACATAAGATCATTGGTGCAGAAAACTGGATTTCGTTCTTTATACAGGCATAGGTACATATGATGTCATATAAACATCATGTTTAACCATAGCTTCACCTATCCGGATGGCTGCATGAACTCAAAATAATAGCAGCGGTTCCCAGGAAGTATTAATGTGGATTATTGCTGAGTTCAAAGGTTCACAATGCAGTTTGGATTTTGCCGGTGGAAGAAATGGTTTGTTTCACAGGCACAGATGAAGGACACTTTTCATCCCACCAAATCAAGGACTTGTATTTCTTTGTATGTTCCAAATGCTATTGAGCAGCTCAGATTTTTTTTTCTTTCCCTCTGTAAAAAGAACTTTTCTTGGAAGAGTCTGATGCATCATTTTAGTAGAGGACTTTGCATTTCCATGTGACTCAAGCAGATACACTGTGGTGTAGCTGCTCACCCAGCTCATGGTTACTTAACCCAAATTATCCTGAAAACATTAACAGGACACCTGAGTGAGAACTGGCTCATCACGCCTCCAGGAGGTTCATTGGGCCTTACTACTCCAACTGTTGGTGCACCCAGCAAGGTAGAGTAAGCGCATTGCACCTCCAACATGATTCCACAGCACCGAGATCAGGGGAAAGGAGAATTTCTTCCATGCTCATTTGACTGAATGGGTGAGAAGACAGGGTGATATTAATTCTTCTAGAAGGGCATTTTGTTACACAATAAACAGTCCCCAGAGGACACGGACTCCTGGTCAGCAAAGCTGACATTTAGAGGTTTGACTAGAAGCTAGGGTGTGTAAGGTTTCAAATGGTTAGGGAGTTTAAATATACAGTATAGCTGATTTTCAGATACAAGGTCAAAGTTTCCTAACCTGGCCCCTGTTGCTGTTCTAACCATTAACTGAAAGGTCCAGTTTAGGCTATTTATATGTCTAGGTACTTAACTTTGCCTTCAAATCAAGTAGACACTGAAGTTACTTCAATTGCACCTATAATTATTTGTGCCCAAAAAAGAGAGGGAAAAGACAAGGAGTCCTTGCTGGGCCAGGCCTGCTCCTGGGCCTCTGCAAGGGCAACACAAGAACCCTGGAATAAACCCTGGAATAAACCCGTTGTTCTCACTACGCTCACAAGGGTGATGCCCCCAGGATACAGCTGCCACTCATCCCAGAGGCAAAGGGAAACCCGCCAGCCTGCCGGAAGGAGATGGAGTTGGCACTGTAATGTCTGGCCACTGTATCCCACTGTACTCGACTGCGTCTGACACTCAAAGGATGCCCTCACTGAAAGGATGCAGAAGATCAGCCAAGCTCTCCTGTTTCAAGCGGTTTTTTAACATGTAGCAGAGGTGCCACTTTAATACCCTGCCATAAACTCAACAGCAAAGGTCAAGAGCTGCATCAAAAGACCTGGAGCAAGCTTAATGAAAAGAGGCTTAAACATCTTGAAAGAATATGGCTGCAGATCCAAGCACAGCTCAAGGCCCTGGGAAGGACCTCAGATGGGTGAGCGTAAGTCACGCAAGGATGAGAAGATGCCACCTTGTGGTCTGCAATACTCCAAGTGGAAAACGTCAGTAAAAGGAGTGTTTCAGTTCCAATGCAAAAACAACGAGTGTCTACCTACAGTAGTGAGGCTCGCAACCAGTGTTAACTGAAACTGAAATCCAGCCCTGGCCCCTTCCCACCCACTACTGCAACAAGCTGCTACCTTTTCCTTCACCCATGGAGATCTGAAGTTGCTGCTGCAAGCAGCAAGAGAAGCAGCACACCCTTCCCCAGAGTAAGCTGGATCCCAAATCCACCATTTGGATTCACCCCCCAGGTCCTGAGGACAGGCAGCAGCACGTGCTTGAAATTAAATGCCTGGACTAAAAGCATGACTTCCAAGCTCACTGCTTGAAGTCACTGTACCACAGATGAGGGTCTTCCCCACCCACCCCGTTGTTTATTTTTAGGGGTAATAAAGCTTCTTTACAAGAGAGATGTTTTGAAACTTTCCTTTCCTCTTTAACAATAACCAGAAGAACTTGACAGCATATTAGGTCTTAAGGAAATGAATGAAGGAAGGATCTCCTGTTCACTGGGCTTTCGAGCTGGTCTCTGATTTTGCAGGCATTATTTGGCAGACAGCAATACTTGCACTTTTCCTCCTGTGTGGTTAGCAGAGCACACACACATACAAACCCTTCTGGGCATGAAAGTACAGATTTTTAACAACTTTTCCCTAAAAAGTATCCACACGTATATATCAGTAATGCGCTGTGCAGCTGCAGATCGTGCTGGGTGAGGACAGGGCTAATGGTGTTTAAGTGTGTGTGTGTGTGTATGACTAACTACTTGGTTATCCAGGTTCACAGATTTTTGTCAAGAAAAATGGAGACACAAACATTTAAAAACAAGTAGTAATACCTTATTAAAAATATTTTGTAGTCTCTCTTGAAACAGGAAGGCAACACACAGGGAAGTTTTAGGGCTTGCGTTCAGCATCAAGAACAAGGAGTGGGGAATATCAGACGTACAAGGACCCGGCGCTGTCAGGCAGCCGTTACTGCTGGCACATGTGCCACTGAGACACACAGCCCTTCAGCTGAATGACAGCTATTCCAGTAGGAGACCCGGGAATGCAATTTATTTGAATGAACAGCTTCACTTTCTAGTTAAAGTCACAGTTAATAAATGGCAAGAAGTGCTTCTCAGCATGGGAACATTCAAGCACAGCCTGAACAAATGGGGTGCAGATTTTTTAAGGGTTTATTTTCATTCCCATTATAATATATGTCTCAGCTTGTAAATGCTTTTATGCCAACATTAAAACTTTCCATTTATATGGGTTGAATTGAGCCTTTGCAATTCAGTGACAGTCCAGCCACTTTTAAGCATACGTTGATATGGTTTGAAACTTCCTTAGCTGAGTGAGTGACAAGCTCCTAGGGCCTGATATTTTTTCTGTGGCTGGCCATGCAGACAGTATAGACAGACATCCAAACTGAAACATCATTCATTAGTATCATTGATGACAGGAATGATATTTTTCTTGCCTGCATGTGCACGCGATCATATCATAAATACTTTAAAATGTAGGATAACAGACCTATGTGAAAAGGAAATTCTGTTTAGTTCAGTGTAAGTTGTGGTTCTGAGCAAAAAAGGGAACAACAATAAAAGGCCAAGCACACTGATCAAACTGAGGAGATCTCAGTGAATTCTGAGTGCAGAAATGTCATTTCCCACATTTTCCAGCCCACGATGCAGGCTAACCCGGGCAGTGCGGCTGGGTTTTGTTTCAGCTATCAGCTAAGGCACAGTTAAAGGAACCTTTCTTTACAGAGAGGTTTTCAATACCATAAAGGGCCAAGCCTTCCCTCAGATCAGCTGAACCCCAACGGGGCTGTCTGATCCTTCTCTGTGAAACAAGGACAGCTTATGTTCAGCAATTACATTCCTGTCCGTGTGCAGACAAGAGGCCACCGCCTTTGTCAGCCACTGCTCCTCAGGCTCTTCTTGCCTTTCAGTGGGGATGGTGACCTTTGTGACCACATCAAGATGCACCATCGCCATGTGCTCCACACGGGGCCCAGTGTGCAGCACAGCTTTTTTTCTAAGTATCACTGGAAGAGGAGCCAGTCCGTCTCCACTGATCCAGCCTGAGGACAGTGATGGACTGCCCTCTGGGCCTAATTACCTCTCCACATAGAGGATAAATAATCTACATGACAACAGACTCCATTCACTCATGCCCTCTCACACCTCCCTCCACCCGAAGCTTAGCCTTGAGTGCAGATAAAACTGGCTCTCCTCTTATGGACTTGTGTTGGCCATCCCAGACACACTGCAACCTCTTTCTTTTGGGGCAGAGCAGATACCCTACTAATTCAGTTAACCTATAAAGCACCTTGGTTTCCAGAGAACATAATTCCAGCTCATCTGAACAAATGCAGACCACTTTCTGAATTCAAATGACTTCAATTCACCATCTCTTTCGGGGCTATCCTACGTGGCTTAGTGGGATGAACTCAGGTTATTATCCATTTATCATTATTCTCCACTACATTATATAGGGGCAGTTGAGCAGTTTTCTAGAAATTTATCTTTGTCTGATCTTTTCCTTCGACTGTGAAAGGAAACAAGTCAAGATCAGACAGAGATGACTCCTTACACACCTTTAGATCCCTGTCAGGGCCCTGTACCCTGCTGGTTGTTAGCTCTCATTGTTGTTATAGTTCAGTGAGAGGAAACCACTCTGTTTATCCTAGCACATACCCACTGACTTGAAAATTTATTGTAAAAGCTGCCAACACTGTAAATCTCTCCTGTCAGCATATCAGTCATGCACTGTTGTTAGTGCTCTGCCCAAGCAAGCCCTGCATTTCAGAGTTTAACCCATTAGAAAACCAGAACATGCAGTTTTCTGCTTGACACTTTCTGTAATAACACTTTCTGTAGCCATAGTTATCAGCATCCATGAAACAGCTTTCTAGAAACAGCTGAAACTCTAAAACAGTCCTCACCCAGGGCTGGACTCAGACCCACAGACAAACAGAACTCTGTTGCTCTGGGCAAATAAAAGGGAACTCTGTTGGGGCATAGAGGGAGAAGGCAGAGGAAATATTTTTCTGCAGCATTTGCAGGGTTTAAGGAAATGCTGACAAGTTAGACTTTGTCTAAACTAGTGAATGACAAGCTGTGACTTGCCACTGGTTTTCTGTGACTTTGCAGACAAGGGAAGAGGCAGGATGGGAAACAAGATGCTACTCCTATATAGCATCCTTCCTGGGCATCATTCTCTTCTGCTGACTGCTGGACCTGGCATCAGAAAACAGGTCCACACAAGTACAGGGGAACCACAGCAGCACTGCGGGGGATATAAACCCACTTTATTACAGACGGCAAACCAGAGTATTCAACTGCATTAGGAGTCCAGCTGCCACAGTAACACAGAACTACATTGTGTGCAGAAACACCATTTGCCATCCCTGTAAAAACAGGCAAAAGACATTCCCTATGAGATCTGATAAGAACAGGAGTTGTTTGTTTAAATCTACTCCCTTGCCGAGAAGGGGGAAAAAAAAAGATGAAATAGCAAACCCTTGAAATGCAAGTAGAGGATCATTATTCTCATTAGAGCAACAGTGGGCACTTCTCATAATGTGCAGTGAAACACTGGTGCTTGAGTGAATAGGACCAACTGTTCAGCCTTGGAACAAATTGCACATCAGTCTTAACCTAATAGGTAAGATTAATGGAATGTCATATAATGGAGGAAACTCAAAAAATTAAGGTAATTCGGCAGAAATAGCTTGGAATCATAGTCCACCTAAGTGTATTTCATCCAAAGGATTACTGTCTCCAGTGTTTTAGCTAAGAATTATATTAATTTGAAAGCCATGCCTTACACAGACCCACCCTGTGCTTAAAGGCTGGCTTTCTGCTAGGAAACCTTACTACAAAACCTTTGCTGAATGTTTGCCCAAACATTTCACAGCCGACTGCAAAGCTGGGCGTCTGGGGGCTCCAAGCACCGTACCTCACTCATGCTCATGACCGGCTGCCTTCTTAGCTCCAGCACCTGGATTTGTCAGGGCCTCTTAGCTGATGCTGGGAATGTGCCCCAGCCAAGCCCCTCTGCTCTCCCGATCACCCCTCCAACAGATTAAAACACAACAGGGTCTGTTGGATGACTGACACATTCCTCCTCTGTCTGACTCTGAAAGGACTTCATTTAACAGCTCTGGAGTTGAGCTTTTGACTGACAGATTGTGAAGGGGAAAAGTCATTCAGTTCCATTAAGCTCAGTAACTGCTGTAGAACAAAACACCTTTAAAAAAAGGGGATGAAAAAAGAGCTGCAGAGAGCGGGGGCAGGAGCTTTAGGGAGAAAAAAGGAGATTCTTTTCAGGTTCAAAGACAATCTTTCCCTTTGCTTTCTGTCCATCAATGAGGGCAGCATTCCCAGAGGGAATACAGTCCAGCGCTCATTGGTGCCATTCAGCTGCCAATCTCCCTGACAGGGAGACCAAAGGGCCTCATGTTGCGCTGCGGAAACTGTCTGTCAGGCAATCAGCAGCTGCCATGACATCATCTGCCCTGTTTTTCTAGGGCTATTATAAGAGTCCAGGTCCAGGAGCACTGCTCCAGAGCTGTATTCATATTTTCCCTTTGCCCCCCAAACCGAGATTTCTTTATAAAAAGAAAAGAAGTCTTGGTTGTGCGGCTGTATTTGGAGGAGAACTAACTCTGTGCCAAAGAGCGAGGGCTGCATGGCTTCAAAAGGCCTTTTTTCATTTGGAATATATCATGCCAAAGTTGCACAGCACCTTGGTTATTTATTATTGCAAACTGGGTTTTATTTTAAGAAATACTCCAAGTTAAATAGCAATGATGAGCCTTTCTCCCTCTCTTTTTTCCCCATAAAGCTTGCCTTGATTAAGACTCTCTGCTTTCACTGTAACACTAAAGTGTTCACAGAATTGTTATTCTTGTACATATATATATGTACATATATATTTGTGCATACATACACACACACAAATGCATACATATAGAAGCCAGGTCCTGGCTGTTTTTACACTGCCAGTGCAGTAGCTGAGGCTGCATTCCTCACCGAAGTGCTGCAGAAATAAATGATAGTGGGAGAGAAGTTAAGCATGAAACACAAACAAGCTACCGGCTGTAAATGTGAAGTCTGGTGATAAGCAGGGCTAGGACATGCTGCAGGCAGGACACACCACTTGCGCTGTCCCCTCTGGACTGTCACAGACCACCAAGAACCAGTAGGCGTTGGTGGGGGAGAACCAGTATTGGGAAACTTAAGTCTTTTTGGTCTTCCAAGTCCTTAACTGTGAAAGCAGTATGAATAACCTTGGTACTTTGAATTAATCTGTGACTTTACAGAGCACTGTGCTTACTCAGGTGAAAATGCGGGGGAGCTAAAATAATTTTGCCTGACTAAACTCTGCCTACAAACCAAAACACAGACTGGTCCTGTGTGGCACAAGCAAGATGCTGCAGACTCTTCTCCCCTGTGCAATGATCACAGATGTCCTCACACTTGCAGGACCCAGCACGGTGGGCTGACTCATGCTCCAGTGCTGGGAGATCAATGCTGGGAGAACTGGTGACATGAAAAAGAAATGAGATACAGAAAGAGAGGCTGCGAAAGGTGCCTCAGGTTCTCACAGCGCACCCGGGAGAGGACTGGGACATCATGGCCAGAGCCTGTTCTCAAGGAATACCTACAGGCCTGCCCTGCTCAGTTGAATGGTCACAGCTCTCTATTCCTTATCTTGAAGGGCTGGTTTGGTCAGTTGGCCTTGGGCAGGCATTACCACAGGCACTAGGGCTGAGGCTAAGCTGAACAAAAGGATTGTAGCCCAGCTCCATATGGAACTATGCACAGGCTTGTTCCCTTGCCAAGGTCTTGCTGCCTGAGCCATTTTCGGTTGTTAAAGCCTCTGTCTTGTTTCTGTAAGGGATTATTACAAATCTTCACACATTCCACATAGACCTTATGAGACAGTTAGTCAGATGCTGCATGGACTTGCACGCAAAGGCATCCTGCTGCTGCTAGGATCAGAATGTCTCCCTTCTTTCATTATTATTTGTATTTTTACAGCCCTGCCAAAGGTCTGCAAGTCTTGAGCAGCTACCATTTCACTCTCCTCCAGCAAGCTGTAGCCTGATACTCCAGCTATGTTTGCTCTGTACGCTCAGGCATTATTCTTTCTCACCTGGCAATGAACCATGCTAATTAAGACAGACTCCAAGCATACACACACAAAACCCCATGGAAACCAGAGCTGCCAGATTTCAACATCAGAAGCATGCAGGGGGAGAGGGACAATGATCACTCAGGCTTCTCTCTTCTCTGTGCCCTTTTCTTCATAGTGAGGAAATAAAATGCCATGATCTAGTCTTCTGGCATTCATAGCAAGATGGTACTGGTGCAGTAGGACGCACAAGTAAACCTTTTATGAGATTTCCTGATCATATCTGTTAAGGCTATCTCCAATGTAGTTCAACATGCACATTTTTAACTCACATGGAGCAAACGATGACAAAGAGTAGATTCTCTGTTAGGGTTGAAAAGCAACAAATAATGTTTCAGTGATTATACTATTCCTGTGGACACCAGCAGGTATTACAGAAACTAAGTCTGGAAGCATAAAAGAACACTGTCATCTTGTGAGTCTCTGCATTTGCACGGTAGAGAAGAGTAAACCAGAGTGGCATAGGCCAGCAGGAACAGTCCTACATAAAATCATTGGGTAAAGCCCTACATGGGGCATCAGAAATGGGGAGACCTTTACCCTGTTGCACATCTGAATTTCAGCTCTCAGTGGAGTGAAAGCGATTACTCACTGTCCTAAGGGCCAAGAGTCCATCTCAGAGTCTGAACATGCAGAGATACTCTCTTGTATGAAGCTTCCTTTCTCTTTGAGATGAAAGTGAATGAGAAATGAGATTTCATGTGAATAAAGACACACCAAGTAGGACACCATATATCCATTACTTCATTCAGCTGACATATCAACCCACATAGTATAAAAATATAAGACTAGAGGCGTACCTCAAAGGTGTACCTCCTCCACAGATTCCTATTGCCATTCAGTAAATAGAAAAATGATGTTTGAAAACTTTTGCAGGTTGGGACCTTAGTGGTTAAATCTTGAACCCAAATAAGAGTATTAGAAGTCCTTTGACAGTCTTCTATAGCAAACTACTTAAAAAACCTTACTTTATATGCCCTTTAAATACTAAACTCATAATGGGACAGATCTTATTCCTCTTCCGGTGTCCCTGCAGCGAACAGCAAAGTTGCTGTTTCACCATTTTCTGGTTTTAAATACACTTTAATTATGTCCACTTCTAGTTTTTAAAATCTCTTTGTGCAGTGCATTTCATTTTCAGGTTGTTCTGGAATGCTTTTAGCAGATCCTGTTCCAAAACCACTCAAATTTCTTGTTTGTATGGATAACAGGAGCTTACAGGTTTTATAGCAATTCGCTTTTTTTTGTTCAAACTTTATATGAGTTGTGAGACCTAAGGTGGGGTCCTCCACATAACCTCAGTCCAAAATACTCCTGAAAGAAAAAGAGGAAAGTTTCTCTCTCCATCAAATATCAAAACTGAGTCTCATGAAGAAAAGTCAGGAAGAGTGTGGCTTCACACTGCTCTCCAGCCAGTTCTTCTGGTTAAGGAATGTCTACCTAAGAGCTCATAGAGTTCCTGCTGTTGTGCTACAACTGCAGTACTGTCTCTTTGAGAGCCTGAAGCACCATGGTAACTGATAACAACAGCCCAGGTAATCGCGACCTGCCTGTGGTGGGCACATGGAACAGGAGAGGGAAGGAGGAAGGAATCAGAAGGGTTTTGTTGGGCCCCACACTTCTAATAGAATGAACATGTGGCTGTGGAAAAATTGAGGCCACAATAGAGGTAGGAGCTGAAGATTTGTCTTTTCATGTTTCACCATGGAGTATCTCCCTAATACAGTGACACTGTATTACCACCATTACTAATTATCTGCTGATAGTTTCCTAACTAATTAAGGCAAATTTTCACTAGAACAAGAGATTATACTGTTTCTCAGAAAATGTTCTCCATTTGCTGTCCTCTCACATTGAAACACAATATTCTAATTACTTCCATCCAAAATGAAGAGCGAGGGATAACTTTCAGCCATGCATTTGGTCATTTTTCAATGATTTTGTCAAAGATCAGATGCCTGTAGCTTCAGCTGGAAGCTTCCCATTTTCATTATCTCTAAAAATCAGATCACAAAAGCAAATTCTGGTATCTAGAATTATTCCTTCAAATCCACATTCACACAGACACCTAAAAAGAAGTGAGTTGAATGCCAATACCTATTTTAAGTTGCTGAGAGCTTCAGGTATTCAGAACCAGGGAAATCAGGCAATAAGAAATGAAGCAAATGTAGGGACTTAGGAAATTGTCTATAAATACTTCAATACACTTAACTTTACCTCTGTATCCTGTTTTTATCTTAGGATTCCTCATGTCACCTGCACTAATCTGAACTTCATATACAGGGCCAACTTTAGCATAGCGTGGACCACAAAAGAATGTAAAGTATTTGCTTTTGCACTGTACTGCCTGCTCAGGACTGCAATCTTGTTTAGTATTGCCAAAAAATTCATGCATTCCTGTGCTTTCTTTTATACAAAATCTTTCCTGATAAAAAATATATACATATGTTTTGGATAAGTATTCCTTCACTGTTCAGTATTAACACGTCTCCATCCCACATCCCCTAAGGTACATTCACCAAGCAAAAGTCAGTGATATGGGTAGCCCATGCTCAGTGGCCAGCAGGCTCCTGACAGACTGTTTGCTTTTCCATCTGCAGGGGCACTCATTTGGCTTTATCTCCTCTATCCAGATGCTGATTTTCCCCAGCTTTGTAGGAAGCTGATAATCTGAGATCCTTTCACCTTCTGTCAAATTTAGTTGAAATTGGCCTCTGGACTCAAAAGTTATTAGGAGGAAAACCACCATAAAATGCAACCACATTCACTTCATTTTTTGCTAATTCATTTTTGTAGGAAAGACAGCCAGCCAGGGACTGGACTCCGACTGTTGCCTTCTGTATTTATTTCCACAATGAAAATACCAACATCAGCCACAAGACACAGTTACAAAAGTGAGAGCCCCGGAGAACAACACCACACCAGGCAATGCTTCCTGCACTTGGTTGGCTGCCACTGCTAAACATGGAAACACAAGAACAGGATATATTGGTAATTTAGTGAACAGAAAGCAATGAATGAGCAAAAGACTTGTGCTCTGAGAATTAGTGAATACCCAGGCTGCTCCTAGCGCTCTGTTTTTCCTGGCTTCTTATCTCCCTCATCAGCCTTTAGGGTCTGGTTGCTCAACTCTTCATTCTGCATTTTGCAAAAAATCCCCCTAAAGCCAAAGTGATTAATGGTGGGCATAGAGATTAGCTCTTTAATTCCAAATTATCAGCACAGCTATGAGTACAGAACAAGGCCAAGGAGAGGGCAAGGGGGAGTTGTACTTTGTCACCCATGTTAGCCTTGATCTAGTCGTTGAAATGGAAAGCTACCAACTGTGGTAAGAAACTTAAAGAGTACAGAAGATGCAACTGAGCACAGGAGAAAGGGTGCCCTGAAAGGCTTATGCTTTCACTGTGTCAGCACTGAAATAGGATGTGATAGCAGCAAACATACTTACATTCTTCTCCTGAACACATTTGGCGAATAGGCATTACTTTTCCAAGGGAGGGCAGAAAACTTCAAGTAAATAATGTCAGCTTGTATTTACTTCAGATTTGAATCTCTATCAATTATTTAATATTTGCAAGGCAACCCTCCATAATTAATCTACTGTTTACTCTTTACCAGTAACATTAAACTCTCAGTGACATACACCCAAGCCCTTGGAGATCCAGCCAGCTAAAAGGTTTAGAAATCTTAATTTATTTTTACACACTGCAAACAAATCTATTTAATTAGAAAAATATGTCTGAAATTTTAGTCAACATTAGATCTATTTTTTTTCTAATAAATGATTTTAAAAGTATTTCTTAAAACATCTAGCACTTTGAGTAAAATTGGTGTCAACTATATTGTTTGACTAAAAGACAAATGCGTGATTAAAAAGACAGCCCATGAGCCAAAGCACTCAAAACAAAGCAGAAGCCTCCAGCTGCCCATGGTCAGGCAAACAGCACAGTACAGCAAATTGTCAGAACAATGGCAAGTACTGTGATGTACAGTGTGTCAGAAAAACACATCACCTCACCACAGGGAAGCCCCCCAAATTCCCATACTTGTGAGACCCCCTTGTGCTTGCAGAACTGAAAAGCCATAGAGCCCACCCACATATTTCTCTGTTGGGCATTTGCAGGTGAACTGTTACAATTAAATACATGACTTCAGGTGTGTTCATTGACTCGTGGTCTATGTGAATTCCCTGGAGCAACTAGTCATATCAATGCTTAGGTTTGGAGGAATGAAAGATCTCAGGCATGATAACTGGATCTTCCAGTCACACATGAATATTTCCCCTCTAGGACATGCATCAAATTAGGAATAATGAAAACTTCTACTCAGTTGCCAGTATAATACATGAAAAAGTTTCACATTTCTTTAGTTAACTTATCCACAAAATGCAACTGTAATGGTCATACTATTCTAGTAACAGTCTACTATCCAGACTATTCAGCTCTGCGTCTGTATTTTGATTTGCACTCTGCTTCTTTTTTATGACATATATAAATTATGGCTTATGCCATAACAAATGACACCTTTCAATTTTTAAATATACATTGGTTTCTGATAGGAGGCTCTGTTTTCTTCTTGCTGTGACTACCCCTTATGTAACTTGACCACTTCAGGCAGTTTCCCAGATATCATGCTGGCTTCTAAACGTTTGGGTTAGTTTCTATGATAACAGTCAACTTTCTGAATCTTAATTGCTCTTTTCTGTTGTCCTAGTAAATCTTCTCCTTTGAGATAGATGGAATAAAAGATGAAAAGATTGAAAAAGCTCTTTTGCATGGAAAGGTAATTCTGTACGGTTGCTGAAGTAAGCACTAATTTGCTTTTCTCACTATCCAGGTTTTTTTCCAATATTAAAGCCCATTAAATGCAAGTGGGAGGAAGCTGACCTTCCTCACAACAACAAGGTGTGCAACTACAAGTTAAGTTAGTCCTCTATTTATTTCTCATCTGAACAAATTTAATAAAGTTATGGAGAATATAATTGTTCATTTTAAATATACTTATTGTTTGCAGATACTGCTGCTTGCAAGAAGAACCTAATTTCTCATCTACAACCAGGTGCATATTATAAATCCCAATCTGCCACATGCTGTTTAATACCTTGACAATTGCAAGCAAGATTAGCCCTGTCACGAAGGCAACCACCCACAGGTTAATGCAGTCTGAATTTTCTAAATGAAAGTAGTATTTTTATGCCTTCATTAATAATAAAGGCATGAATCCTGCTTATGTGGGCACTTCTGTTGACTTGAAGAGGGAATAAAAAGAAGTTACAAGCAAGTCCAAGAAATTAATGATTTAAGATGTGCAAGCAAATTTCCTGACACCTTTTTATTAACACTGTAAAGAAGTATTTAATCAGAATATAGAAGCGGTAAAGATTTTAAGGTTCTCAAAATCCAGAAAATAATCTGGACATGTCTGCTTCTGAGAATAGACAGAGAAGTTCCTTTCACGTTTCAAAGTATGTTTCTCTACAAATCTCAAAGGACAGAGAATCCTTGGTCCAGTGAAAGTCTCAAGCATGTGCTTAACTTTAACATATATGAATGGTTCCATTCACTTTATTAGACTCAGATAGGGTAAATTACAGTCTTAAAGGTGAACATGTATTTATGTGCTTTTTGGACTCAGATTTTGAAAGGCATTTCTATTTATCCAATATGTACATTTCCACCTCCCTTTTTTCTATATCCCTTCATAGCACAGGCATAAGGGACATAGTACTGGCTGACTTAACAGGAGCCTTAAATCTGCATTTCATGACATCTATGAATTTTAAAATCACAGATTTTAATTAATGTAAGTATTTAATGTTTCCACTGAGTATATAACATCTGGATGTCATATGCCACAATTTATTTACTCACTGAAGAAGATAACTTTGGTATGTTCCTCGAGTTTTTACTTCTTGCAAGAGTTCAGGTCATTTTGCTAGCAGTGGAAATACACTGTGGTGTCCCCAGAATCCCAGCACTGTCCCCCAAGCTCACATCTCCAAAATGCAGTGGAAGTCACTCAGGTTGTTTTTCCTCAGTCAAAAGAGCTGTTTTTTTCTGCTTTCAAGCGTGATATGGAATTATTACCATTTGGATAACTGTGTGGAGACCAGAATCCAAAGCCAATTAGAGAATGATGATGTAAGGCTGCTAATTTACAATTACCAAAACACCTGTGACATTTATAAATATTACCTCACAAAATTCCTGTGTCCTTAGGTAAATCCTTATATATCACTCTTGCAAAATGGATCACATATGTTCCCTGCCTCTGTGACTTGACAAACATCTTTTTATAAAGCAAGCCACTTTAAAACAGTTTGGCATTTAAAACATTTGACAAGCAGGACTGTTCCTAACATTTTACTGCTGTAATTAAGAATCAGGAGAAGCTACCAAACTTGTGGTTAACTGAAGAGTCTGCCTAAGTGCCAGGAAATACATGACAACCGAACACAGAGAGATGAAATCCTACAATATAAGGGGCTAGGATTTAAGCAATGCATAAATGTATCAGTACTGTCTCTATATTAAAACAGAATTGTTACCCTTATCATTTGTTTGGACCAATAATATCTACAGTCTAATATTAACAATGTAATTGGTCCTTTTTAATGGTAATAATAATGGTTTCCTGATGGTTTCCTGAGAGTATCAGATGGGTTCACCAAATTAGGCAGTTGCAACCTATCAGTTCCTTCAGTCTGCAAGAGCTTTGGTTTCAAAATATTTCCAACATTTATTCCCTGGAAGACTGTTAACTGAAATTACTCTTTCTACAAGAAGGATGGGAAATGGCTTTGCGGCAGCAGCAAATGGTGTCCAGCCTGTTCTTTCAGTCCTGCGTGGGAGGAGGAATATTGAGAAAGCCATGGAAAAACTCAAGCTGCCCAAGGTATTTGCTTGTACAACAGTTACAGCAGCTTACAAAGGTACCTCCTGTCAGGTTTTTGTCCCCATCATTCAACTGACAAATAGTAAACTGACCCAAGGAAAGTGCTCTGGGCTGTTTCCTTCTGAAATACAGGAGGTGAATTTAAATATGAAGATAGTGGCAACTAATAGCTGGGAGACAAAAGCTTAATACAATGTAATGATTATTTCACAGACACCAGTGGTGGCAATGCTATTTTAAAATCTTCATCTCATTGGAGGCCACTTCCCCACAACTGCAACAATATAAGGATTATTAATTATACTGGGGCTATTTCTTCAATTACATGGATGGGCACACAGTAAGATACAAATGCACGTCATGATGCTGTCAAGACCAGCTCTCATTATTAATAATAACATAAATATCCCTGATTTTTCCTGTGTTACTTACGGAAGAACTAATGGCATGCAGATTGCATAATGGGGCTTAACTCAGAGATAACCTATTGTCATGGTTTAAGCCCAGCCATAACTCACACAGTTCTTTCTCTCACTCCCCCATCTTTCTTCTCCCCTCTCCCAGTGGGATGGGGAGGAGAATCAAAGGAATGTAACTCCCACGGGTTGAGATAAGAACAGTCCAGTAACTAAGGTATTACACAAACCACTGCTGCTACCACCAATAATAATAATGACCAGGGAAACAACAAGGGAAGAGAATACAACCACTCATCACCCACCAACCGACACCCAGCCCTACCCAGCAGTGATCCAACCCTCCCGGGTCCCTGCCCCCAGCTTTTACATCCTGGCCATGACATGCTGTCGTATGGAATACCTCTTTGGTCAGTTTGGGTCAGGTGTCCTGTCTCTGCTTCCTTCTGTCTTCCCCCTCCTCCTGGCTTCCCCCTCCTCCCTCCTTCTGAGTCTCAGAAAGTCCTTGGTCAGAGTAAACATCTGAGCAGCAGCTAAAAACATTGGTATTAAGCACTGCTCCCAGGCTGAAAGTCAAAACCACAGCACTGCACCAGCTACGAAGGAGAAAAATGACTGCTACTGCTGAACTCAGGGCACCTATTTATTCTCTGATTTTTTCTGTGATACTGAAATCCAAGTGAGAGTAAAAGTGACTACCAAACTCAGTTAAATTCAACTGTTTATGTCAGTGGGATTTAAATGAACCAATGACCTTGCCTCTGACTTGAGTTGCACCAGCATAGACCTCAAAAAAGCACCAAAGGAACTATCCAAAATTCACGCTAATACAAAGTGGAACTTGAAAATGTCCAACCATGTTCAAAAATAATTGTATCTCTCTACCTTTTTCCCAGTAGCTATTCTTCGGTCTCTCTTGTCTGCAATCTCCACCTGAAATGTCTTTCATGTCTCTCATGTCCTTCTCACATATCTACCTCCTTTTGGGATGAAAAAAATAGGTATGAGTAATCGTGCCACCTCATAATATGATATTGACAGGTTATTTCCTCCTGTTATATTTGGCTAAAAATCATGCTTGAGTTACATGCCAGTCCCAGTTTGTCTTTCCGAATTCAATTTCAGATGAAACACCTATCATCCTGATGTTTCCACAAATATTTATGTCAAAGAGAAGAGTCTCATCTGATTGCCTATGGACTCAACAATGTGCAGCCATGGTTCAGCCAAAAGACAGAAGGATTTTCATAAATAGCTTAAATTCATAAAAATACTAAAGGTATCCAATTCTATTTGTGGGGTCAATTTCCATGTTTAAGCCTTTGAGTACCTCTTCTTCCAAAGTTGCTGCTTTTCCTGTTTCAGGGAAAGACTGCCTCCAATTTACAATCTAAGGCTCTCATGGGGGGGGGGGGGGGGCTTAGGAATAGCTGATTCTTATAATGGAATATTTTACTATACAGGTGTTCTTTAATTTGCAATATCATCCAGAGTACCTTGGTTCTTATCCCAAAAATAGCAACATGGAGATGAAAAATTCCTTAGACATCAAATAACCCACAAAAATTAAGTGACTTTCTTTTTTGTGATGAAATACTGTGAAGAGGGAATGGCAGTGTGATAGATACCCTTGGAGGAAGGCAGAGTCAAGCCAAAAGGACAGAAAGTTGATAAATTACAGAAGCAAACTGAAAATATGGACACAAGCATTTCAGCTGTATAAATCATGGCAGCTCCAATGGCACTGTGCTGATTTATTCTTTCTGTGAGCCTCGTCAGTTGAGCTATGCTGATTCACTCACAGAAGATACAAAGAAAATTGAAATGCTCTGAGGTTAATAGCTGGAACTCTGTCCCTCCACACTGTGTCCCCTGGTATTGGTTACCAAATCTGCAACCTCATCCTCGTGTATGAAATGAGAAGAATGGAGCAAGGCCTCAAGAGGCAGAAGCTGCAGCTGTGTTGTGAATGAAATCAGGAATGCCAGTGAGACAAGTCTTGCCTTCTCCCCACCTCCTCTCATCTCTGGCATTCCCAGGCAGAATCAGTATCTCATGAGGACCTCAGGCAGATGTTAACAAATGGGCCCTTCTCCCTTCCCATATATTAGGTGACTTTGAGCATTACCCAATTTAGTGTGGTATGAACTTCTGCCCATGTCCTGGGCCCTTGGGCAAATATTCTGGGTATTCACCTCTAAAGCTAGCTCTCTCCACAGGTCTACAGCAGAAATCCACCTGTTCCAATACAAAAGCATGATGATTTCTGGCCTTATTTCTCGTATTAGAAGATGTCTCCTTGTCTTTTTCAATACTTCCAACTACTGTGCTGCTTCTCTCCTGTTTCACTCCTGGGGATGCAGTAATAGCAAAGTTTAAAATCAGAAATAGCAGAGATCAAAAGAGCCCTCAGATCATCTCACCACCCTCTTGAATGTTCCCCAGGGCACCTTCCCCAAATTTGTTCAATCTTGCTCCCTATGACTTTACTAATAGGGCTTTCAGCAACTTCCTTTGGTAGACAGCTCCACGGTGTTGTATTTCTGAAACTTGACAATGGCTATTATTGCTCCTAAAGGGTGAAAATTAGGAATTTTGCTTTTCTGTAATTTTCTCCTCCATTACTAGAAACTCTAGCCCTAAATTTCAGTTGACCCTCTAGGTCACTATTAATCAACCTTACGTATCATTTGAAACTCCAAGACATAATCTTCACCTTTCTAGTCCAGAGTTTTAAATTCCAGAAGTGGGTTTTTTTTAACATAAACATAGTAAATACAGCATAGAGTAACATGATATGAGGATATCATATTCTTGACTAGTACCACTGGGTCACTGTCAAGTGCTGCCAAAGAATTACCCAAGCCTGAGCTTAGAAGCCAGGGAATAGGGATCCAAGAAACTTCTTGGGAATTAATGAGAAATCATGTGGCAATATTCCAACAAAAAACAAATATATAGATAACAAATGAGGCCAAATTCTTCACTTTCTTATTCCCTTTACAAGTTCTTTGGGCAGGAAGTGTGCCTCTCCATCTGGCATCGAGATCTCTTTTTAAGTTTATTAAGTTGTATGCAATTCAGAACATAAATCTACTAGTAAGGTGGATCCATTTAAACTTTGCCTCAGTAGAATATACATGAAGGTAGCATATCTTCTCTTTGATCTTGACACAGTGCCGTGCCTTCCAGCAGGAACTGGAACTCTTTTGAGTTGTCACCAGGATTCCCTTCCTCACTGGGATATCTGGAGAGCTTTGTTCACCCCAAGACTTCATTTTACTTTCATTTTTACATCACATTTCAAGTGTGTTTCATAAGGATAATGTTAAAGGGCTGAGGATTTCCCTGAACCTCATGACCCACCAGGATAATGATTAGCCCATCATACAATAGGAGTTCGTAAGAAGTGCTTGAAATGGCCATTGTTATAATAAACAGGGACAGAGCATGAAGACCCTGTGCCCTCTCCTCCCACCCAGCCTGACTTTTTCAGAGTAATCTCCCACAATCTCCTGAAGATTTTGTCATTTCTTCTGCATATTTCTAATGCCTGTATCTATAAAACATGGAGCCCCCAGGACCAATTTGAAGTGGCTTCAATGTGTGGCAACACTATTGTTCACGGTTCTCGTACCTTAGCCCTCAGATTTGTAGTGACAGAGGGCTGACCTGTTCTTGTTTACACTGCTATAAATATGGTGACCAACTTTTTGCATGTTCTGAATATGCTTCATTAATGATCAGCACTGTGTCAGGAGTGAAGAAAAAAGCTTTCTCATAGCCCTATCAAACTTCTGAGTCTGAAATACATTCCAAAGGCATGTCTCAAAGCCTCCACTCTGATACCTGGGCAGAGACATGGACACCTGAAAATAATACAGGATCAGATGAGGGGTGCACATCTGGCCAGAGATTCAGGGGGTGATAATTTTCACTGATGCATGAGTTTTGGCTTTTACCCCAGGCAACTGATCTCCTATCAGCTAACCATGAAAATTGGTCACATATGTCTTCTGAACTCTTCACTCCCTCGATTTGACAGGGTTCTACACACAAACATCTCCCCTGACCCTTTTTAGCTTGTCTCACAAATATTTCATCCCCATGATAGAGGGTGACCAAACAATTTAGGGCAGATTAGGATAGGGTTTAGTGGAAAATAGGAAATGTAATCATATTAAGAAAAGGGGGATTTTAACAGGAAGATGAGAGGAGAGATTTCTTTGCAGGCCTTAGGAAAACGAGGTTGAACTTAAAACCAAAATGATGTTCAAACTGTAGGGAACAAACCTGCCTTGGGCGTAATTGTCATTCCTGTCTCCAATTTGTGAAATTTTGTAGTATGCCACAAAGGCAACCTAAAGTGTACAGATTGAACAAACAGCACTGTAGAGAGCCTAGTCCTTCTGCAAAGCTGTCATAAGCCTTCTCATAAAGCCAGACGTGAGGTCAAGAGGAACTGAAGCTCAGCTTGGATGAAGCTTTGAGCAACCTGATCAGTGGAAGATGTCCCTGCCCGCAGAAGGGGGAGCTGGACTAGATGATCTTTAGAGGTCCCTTCCAACCCAAACCATTGTGTAATTGTATGAAGGCATCCTATCTTTCTTAGACGACACTTGGCGTTTTTCAGAAGCTAAGTTGGTCCAAACACAGCAAGCAATTTATTAGCAGCTGTGTGCTGCTGACTGGTTCATATTATTATAATTATTCACTGTAATTATTCTGTAGCAAAGATGTAGAGAAGAGGTATGTTAACTCTGGTCTGTTTCTGCACGCACACATGCACAAAATTAGAAAGTTAAAGTTATTGTATTTTCTGCAGGAGCCAAGAAAGGTGACTTGAGCACAGTGAGCAGAACCTGGCTAGGCTGAGCCCACAGAAGGACTCCGGGAAAGTTTCCTTCTTCTGTGGCATCCTGGAGGAAGAAGGATCATGCATTATTCCCACCAGCCTCAAGCCACTGTCACGACTACCACAGCCCATTTTTCCTTTCAACATAGATGGGACACGTGTAGAAAGAGACCACTGCCCGCTCTTGAGAATGGGATCTGTATGACTAGATAGTCACCCTCCTGGCAAAATAAATCATTCTCTCCTATGCTCCTATTGCTGAATACTTCCAGTGTTCAATATTTCAAGTACTTCTGTTGGTCAAAGGCAATACTGATTTTCTGGAAGTAGTTTCATTTGCATTATACTTGTACAAAAACATGATTTATTTTAAATGTCAGGAGTAAATTATAGTTTTACAGATTTTGTAGAAGGTTTTTCTTACTGACAAAATAAATTATTCTTCCCCCAGAATTACCAGGTTTCCTCAGGTCTTGGTTTTCCTCCTCTTTATTTAGAAAGGCACACATATGACTACACTAAATATTTATGAATATAATTTATGAGCCCAGTTGTCTGTTTCTTGCCAAAAGTAAGAAGCTGGTCTGTGTGTGGTCTGAAAAATCCTAACTATGACCAGACTGCAACCACGGAGGTGACGGCAACTTCACATTCATTGGGAAAGACATCCAAAAATCCCATACATGACATAGAAAATATGTCCTAAATAATAAGGAAACATACATCATCTCTAAGCTAACCAGGCTGTTAATTCAGAATAAAAGGCAATATGGGAAGTTAAGCACAAGACATTTGTCAGCAACATTACAAAAGACATAAGAACTGAAAAAAGTGTGGTTTTCCTGGCTGAACTGATTTATTTTGCTTTAGTGTATTTGCTTAATGGCTTCTTGTTATCTTTAAACAAGGTGATTTGGGTTTCCATTCAAAAATTAAAGAGGGTCTCCCCATTGAGTGTAAGAGAAGTTGGATAAAGCCTCAAGATGGGACACGACACACTCAGGTGACCTCCCAAGACTCTTTCATTGCAGATGATCCCAAATAGTGGTTTTCATTGATTAACATACAATTCTTCACAAGCAAAAATGCCTTTTATCCTAGGAAAATACAGCATGATTGGGAACAAGTCACTGATATTTGCTCTTCACAATAGGAAAGGACATCAAATGAATATCAAACTAATAATTAACATTGCAAAATCAAAGGTTTGCACAGGGTCTTTGCTATTCTCTTGGATTTATCAGGCTAGAATTCCTCCCAACAAACTTTTTGATATGAGTGAAGATAAGAACTAAGAATATTTTAAAAACTAAGTTAAAAGTAATATGAAAGATTTGGACTTTAGTTTCAAAATAATCATTCCTGAAAGTTTAACATGGTGAAGGGAATTGAAGAGGTAACCACAGGGAGTGGACTTTTCTGAAGCCATTATTCTCTCATTCCCACTGGATGCAGTACGGGAGAAATGCATTCTGGCATCATGCAGTCACCCACTTTGCATTTACTAGCTTTGCTTGTCTTTTGAACTGGGGAGCTCCTGCTTTCGTGCCTCTAGTGTACAATTTACAATGTAGATCAAACACTTATAACTAGGTTGCTTTTTGTGTTCTCCCTAGGTGCTGCTTTTAGCCTGTTTTACAAGATTTTGGTGAAGAGCAGCGTATCCTATAAAATCAGTGTTTGAAAACCACTGGGACCCATGAAGTATCAGTTTGAGGATTCAGAAACTTTGTTATATAGCAAAATTCTCTGCCATCACATATTGTGCTCCTAATTAAGGGAACTTTTCTCTTTGCATGGTGGTTAAACAAAATTGCTGATCATAGATCTGCACCTAATCATGTGTTCTTTAGAAAGGCAAACAGTTTTCTGAATAAGATGTATGTTTGAAAGCTCCCAAAGAAGGAGGCCTCTGGGCATTGAGTACTTATCCATATGAACAAGGAACACCTTCAGATCTGTCTCCAATAGTCTATGGATCTGTGGCTACTGTAAATGGATAACCTTCACAGGCTATTAGTTTTGTTTTTGTTAGCCCACAAAATTAAACCCATGGGCGCATTTAGAAGGTTTTTTCCAGTCTGATCTTCCAGTAACCCCTCATTCTGCCTACAGAAGTCCAAGTATTTCTAAGGTGAATACATAATCAATTAGCTATTTTTATGCAGTTTATCTTAAAGGAAATTAAATCAAACATCACAACCTTCTCGAGCATCGTTCTTCAACATTGTGTCAGCTTCCGGAGAAGTCATGAAGTAGCACCCTTAATGAACTTCATAAAGCACTTATATGCAGTGCCTGCCATTGTAAGCCTAAAAGAGCTCCATGATTAGTCCTGTTAGAGAGAAGCCAATACAACAACATCTGTACAGGTTTTCAGATCTGGCACTTCCCTCGTTGTTTTTTAAGGGTTGAGAAATGCCAGTTTAGCTGGCCTATTATGCCGTCCCAATTTCTCAGTCATTTAACAATGCTCAGAGTTGGTAGGGATGTTTGTTTTTGTTTTCATCTAGATATTAACTTATTTTTAAATCTACTCCAAGCTTTCCCTTGTTAAAGACCAAGTAAGTCTATCATCTCTGGGTAGTCCAAACCTTTGCTATAAGGGAAAGCAATACTCTAGGGAAATGTCTGAGAAAGAATTTGCAGATTTAACTGAAAAGTCTCAAGGGAAAAAAAAAAAATAACAGAGAAGCTTCAACAAAAGCATCTTCACATTTGCATCTATTTGCCTCTGATGGCTTTCCTTCCTCTGACCAATTACATTTTTAGCTAAGTTTGGTATATGAGTGGCCCATATAAGCATTGGATCTGATTTAGTGAAAAATATAGAATCATATCATAGAACCACAGAATGGTTTGGTTGGAAGGGACCTTAAAGCTTATCCAGTTCCAACCACCCTGCCATGTGCAGGGACACCTTCCACTAGAGCAGGTTACTCCAAGTGCCATCCAACCTGGCCCTGAACACTGCCAGGGATGGGGCAGCCACAGCTTCTCTGGGCACCCTGTGCCAGCTCCTCATCACTCTCACAGGGAAGACTTTCTTCTTACTACCAAATCTAAATCTACCCTCTGTCAGTTTAAAGCCATTCCCCCTTGTCCTATCCCTACAGACATATCGTAAAATTCATAGATAACTGTCCTCTCCCATATTTGATGTCGTGTTTCTGTGGGTGCTCAAGACATGAGAACTTCTTGCCATATCCCCCTATCTCTGCTGCTCCTCCAGTGACAGCTATGCTAGGGTCCTCGGGCAGGTCTCCCCAGCTGAGAGGGGCAGTTTATGCCATACTGCATCTAAGTTTCCTCAGAAGTCAAAAAATGCCAATATCAACTCAAGTTGCAAAGGTATCTAGTGCGGAGCAGAGCTGGCACTGATCTTTTTCATACAGGCAGACTGGGACCCTGCATGACCAGTGCCTTAATCTCCTGTGCTCAGCATGTCAGCCTTAAGCCTGAAAGACAACCTGAAATATGAGCAGAGGACATGGGTCATGAGTTTGTACCTGTTCAAACCCTCCCACACATCTGCACTTCACCCTGCTCCACAGCTTAATTTCTACATTGCGGATCACCTGGGGAGATCACTCATCTCTGAAATACTAGCAAGAGCTACAAGCCACCCTCTGCTCAGTTTTATATCATCTTTCACCCAGAGATCTTTAACCAATTTGCTGGCATTAATTAAGCCTCATAAACTCCTCTGGGAGTTAAATGAATGTTCTTATACACACTTTATACCAGCTCTTACCTTAAGAGAGTTTTTCTAAGTGCTCATTCCTGCTGACTTGTGCAAGAGCAGCAGTCAGCATGAATATTCAGTCAGCATGAATATGCTGACATCCTGAAATACCGCTTCTTGCAGGTAAGCATCAATTTAGTTTTCCACTAAAGTAACATGTGGAAAAACACACACTTAACCATGCACAGTGTAATTTAAATATGTTGCATACTCAAGAGCATGCATGAAATAAGACATGTCAACCAGACTATTTCAGGCTTTGGAAGACAGCCAGTATACTTACAAGTAAAATAGATTTGGACATGATTATAAAATTCGCTTGAAATATCATGAAAACTGGTCAGTCCTGGCTTTTGGACACTGGGCTGTGGTGGACATTTTGTTAGCCTTTTAACTGACAATTTTAAGAAGAGCACTTTGATTTTCCCACACAATTCCTTTAAAGCAGCCCATGTCCAGTCATTTGAGCTGATGCTGTGCATTGTTATGGCGGTGATCTAAGTTTAATTCCTGGATTAATCCGCCACTCTTCAAAGATGGGGCTCCTGGAGTCCCTTTGCTTCTTCCTGTAAGACACAGGTGATACTTTTGGCATTGCTGCAAGACAACCTTTCTACATTGCGGAGCAGACATCCGGTCTTGAAATGAAACATTTTCATTTTCCTTGAGCACAAGAGTTGCTGAAGTTTCAGATCTGACTACTCCTCATTTTGTCATTGGCTTTACTAGGACCAGGATTTCCCTTGGACCAAAGGTATTCCATTGACAGACCCTTGGGCATAAATGGACCATTTCTAAAGCAGTATATGAAAAGCCAATCTGTCATGAATACACTTTAATTCTTTCTGCAGGCACCCTGGAAAATCATTACAGGTAAATATTCAGAAAAATGTTGAAAGCCATTTCTCTTAGGCACTGAGAAAGTTAGGTTCAATATTAAGCTGAAGTTATGTCAGCAGTGCTCAATTAGGGGCTATATTGAGGTCTCATCACAACATTAAAGGTCTGTTTCTTATATGTGTTCAAACTGTGGTCCAATCTGTGGGTGCCCTGATTTGATAGACACTTTACCTCTATGTTTATTGGCACATACATTACCTGTCCATTGAATAGCCCAGTCTAGAGGGCAGGAGTGGACTTCACAGCATGATCCTAGCCCAAATTTCCACTCTGCTTATGTTCAGACCACAATGTCTCTTAATTTCTTCTTGTGCATCTGCCTTAATCTTAAAATGTCACAAGCCTCTGCACAGACATGGGGATTTTGCCAGTGCTTTGATACTCAAGAAAACTCCTGCATAAGAATTAATAAAGTTTGAGTGTAAACTTTCCAGCTACCTAGCTTTAGCTCCATAATGATGGAGTTTGGGGTTATTTCAGGCTTCATGAGCCTTCCAACACCAGAACTGCAGGCACGAGGAAGAAAAACACAAGTGCTAAACAGAGAGAAGAACCCGCAGAGCCATTTTAAAAGCGCTCCTGCCACAACACCTAAGGCCCCTAGATACAGCCATATGCCTCTTTTTTCCTTTCCCCTTTGCTATACTTCCCCTCCCAGATGTTTTTCATCATCTTAGGTAGCAATTCAGGCATTCGTGTAACTGATCCTAAGAAGTGTGCTGCATGTGATTAGCATCAAGTCACCAAAAAACAAAGAAATGCAATTAATCCCTGTTTAAATAAAGAACAGATTATATCAGATTAAACATATTAGCAATGGGCAAACCTCAGATGGTTTGGAGACAGGACTTGGGCTAGAAAAGTGTTTGGGAGTGCCAGTATAACCCAGATCCTATCCAAACTTTCTGATGCTTCCATCCAAGAAGGCTGGAAAGCACAAGGAAAGCTCTCCTGTATGATACTTTGCACTTCCTGCACTCCAATTCAGTCAGAAAAAAACCAGATGTTCTTATGGTATGTTGCCTTCTGGCACCAACACGTCTGATCCTGCTCAGAAAAAGAAAATCTTGAGGATAAAGTTGCCTACTTGCTAAGTAGGGGTTGAGTTAAAAGGCATTGCTATAGTTGATTCATTGGTTGGCTAGTTTTGTTATGGGTTGAACTGCTTTCTAGACTTTATGTTAGAAACAATAACCACCTTTCTGTTATCCCATTGATATTTGTAATGTTA
Source organism: Psilopsiagon aymara (assembly GCA_024733675.1). Lineage (NCBI taxonomy): Eukaryota > Metazoa > Chordata > Aves > Psittaciformes > Psittacidae > Psilopsiagon > Psilopsiagon aymara. Next base: position 114,294 of record JANRGW010037258.1, read on the forward strand.
CATGTGCATCAAATAAAGCATTTTGAACAATTCCATCTTCACAAAAAGAAGCCAAATTTTTTAATGAGGTCTTAATTGTCAGCATTCAGATTTCAACTTTTTTGTCAATATCTGAAACAGAAACATTTTGACCAACCGATAAAAGTGATCACAAATAGTAGTGAAAGTCTTTTCACTAGCAGCTTGCAGATCTGGCCTGATCTGTCACGAAGAGTGGGCTTAAGCTCATCTCTGAGGGTTTGAGTATTTGCATATATGAATTCCATATACACCAATATCTGAGTTTGAATATATGGATTTTGAGTGCAGGTATGTGTTCCTCAGTTGCTGATTTGTCAGGAATTAACATGTCATTGGTCCTCCCAGGGGAAACCTGAAAGCAACTCTAGTGCATCATCATTTGCCTTAACTCTCAAATGTCAGAAGTGCTCTGCAGATCTACAGGGCTCTTAAGGGCCTTGTCGATGCCCAGATATACAGCCGCAACATTGCAGGATCTGCACTAGTATTTTTAAAGTGGGCCTGGAACCTAAGATTTTAAACAACATATCCTAAGATTTCTTAGTTCATCAGAACCAATCTTCTTTACTTTAGTTCACAAATTTCTGCTATTTCTACCTGCATAATAGAATTCCACGATGAACTTCATACCCATCCAAAAAAAACCAATTTAGAAGTCTTTCTGGGAAGATAGGACATAGATCAGATAGGTGGGTGACTGGACAGACACCTAGCACTACAGCACTCTTCTCTGAAACCACTCTCTCTGGAAAATAAAAAAATCTCTCAATGCCAGAATCATGATGTGGATTCAGAAATTTCCATTTAAGAATGGTCACTCCAAAAAACATATTTATAGAAATATTAAATATTAAAAACATATAGCAAAAAGAGTCTGTTGGGAATTAGAAGTATATACATGCATCAAAAGGTAATTCTTTCACACATCCATGACTATTTTCACAGTCTACCCTTTGAAGAAGAAGTGAGATCAGAGGCCTCTTAGTCTGGCCTCTTCTGTTGGACTGCAAAGTGGCCATTCAATACACACTGTAATTTGCTGTCACTGGAGTAGCGTCACCACTAAATCAGACATATGTGGCCAGATCCTCATCTGGTGTGAAGCAGATCCACAGAAGTCATCTTACTGCAGCTGAAGATCTGACCTGTATTAACTACACTGGTAAAGTTTCAGCCATTGGGCAAAAGTGATTTCTCACCTGTTTCCTAAATATTTATTATTCATGGGTGGATTTCATCCCCTTTCACAGTGACAAGCACTGTCCTCAAGAAAAAGCCCTACTGAGACCTCTGATATACACGGAAAATAAGAAAAGGGCTCAGCAGGATCTTCAGTGCTAAAGAAGCGAATGCCTCAGAGCTCTCAAATCCCAGTCCTCTTGCAAACGGAAAAAAACCTCCATCTCTTGCCTGAAACCTGCCCTCAGAAACTTTTAAATATATGGTTTGTCAAACATTTTGGATTTTATTTCTAATGAAATGCTAATAAAAATACAGAGCGGTAATTTATTTTGTGGTGCTACACTCAAAGAGTGAGAATACTTGGTAGCTGTGTTCAAGATGAATTGCTGGGAAATGACTTTAAAATCTGCCCTGTCCTTTACCTGTTTAGATTTATACCACCTCGCATGTTAACAGCCCTTAGGTGACTCCTTAATGCCAAATGTAAATACAAAAACAACAAGAAAATATTCCCCTTGCATTTATATTTACCTTTCCTGGCAGAAGGCCACTTCTGTCACTCAGAGCTCAGACTGTTCTCCTTTTAATTTGGCAACAACTCCATGGCTGCTGTTAATAGTATTATTGGTGTTGGAGGTAAGCCAGACACCATACTTTTCTAACCAATTTGTCCAATAAAATGGATTATTTTGTTAGTTAATCTGTCACTTCTTGAAAAGAGAAATCTTTAAAAGCATTTTTAAAAATATTCCTTGTTTATGCCTTATGGTTTCCCATTACCCTGCATCAATACCAAAACTTTTACAGGCACTAATTAAGTTTTGGTATATTCAAAGAAAATATGACTTTTCAGCATTGAGCAGAATCTTCATTTTGACACTTTTTTTCCTCCAATGATTAAAAAAAAAATGTTAGTGTTCCAACTCTGGGGCGATTACTTTTCTTGTCTTACTCCTACAGTCCTTTTCACCCACAACACTCCAGCCTTTTCTGCATAAAAATGGAACAAAACACAGTAAAACTAACACGGCTGGCTTCTCTATAGGCATGCACCCTGTCTCCCTGCTCTTGCAGTAACTCCAGATCTTTTGCTTCACCCTCACCACTGATTCCTTTCCTTTCCTTTCCTTTCCTTTCCTTTCCTTTCCTTTCCTTTCCTTTCCTTTCCCTTTCCTTTCCTCTCCTTTCCTTTCCACTCCTTTCCTCTCCTTTCCTTTCCTCTTTTCTTTCTCTTCCCTTTTTCTTTTCTTTCTCTTCCCTTCCCTGAACAAATGGCTGGCTGCGAACGAGGCGCACGTGGCTGAGCAGCCCATAGAGGTATATGTTTGTTGAGCTGGATCACTGAGCAAGGCCAAATGTTTGAACACACCATACAGATTTCGATCCCTGTGCTGGTTTTCCTTCTTTGCACATCTATCAGTTTTCAGAGGTTTAAAAGCTCATGCCTGAGAGTGCATCTGTTCTGTCTAGAGATGTTGAAAGTGGCCAGCAGGTTCAGCAGTTACTACAGGTGGGCTGGCAGATGAGCAGATACTCCAGAAGAACAGGCTGGGGTATCACCTTCTCTTAAAGAGGAGCTGGAGGACACAGGGCAGGGAACAAAACATGAAAATCTTCATAACCAACTGCAATAAAAGTGTTCATACACATAAATCAGATTGATAAAACATGTTATATTTTAACAACAATCCTGCAAACAAACAAAGAAGGCCACCATCACCTCAGAAGTATTCATTATTTCCTGTTCAGGACTGCAAAAGAAATAGAGCCAGATTGTATGACAAACGCTGTATGTCATTGACAATCTGGTTTTGCCTTTAATACAATTTAAATCAGAAGCAGAGTAAACAGGGCTGAAAGGAGGCATTGGACATAAACTGTGTAATCCTATCTGGCCCTGGAAACTGTACTTTCAGCAGGGCAACCTCAAGTACCTACTGTGTCATTCCTACAGGGATTCAGGCGGTTAAGTGCATTTCTGCACTGTATTTGTGTCTTGAATATTTTCTAAGTGAATGTGGGCAATTTTATGGGGTTTGGGTTAACTACTCCTGTTTTCTTTAACTGTAATCATTTGTATGCCAACACTGGTATGGTCAGTGTTCCTTACCCCAGGGTGAGCCCACATCCCAGGGCAGTGTAATGGGGGCTCAGCCCTGTGCCCACTACCAGGGCCCTTGAGCACACAGAGGAACTGCTGGCAGCTACCTGCTACCCACATGTGCCTCTGGGCAGGAAGGGCTGTACAGGAGGAGTAGGCAGCAATGCACAGCCAGATGCCACTCTGCAGTAACAGTGCCCACACAAGCTATGGTGAGATGACCGCAACTGCTGGCCAGCCACATTAGCATCTTGCAATGCCCAGCTGATATCCCCTAAAAGCTGGTTTGCCTGAGAGCTGTTTCTCCTCTGTAGCTGCATGAGTCCCTGAGTACAGGCTATTTAACTTGGCCTGCCAAAAATTCAAACCCAAGTCTATTTCCTCCCATGTTTAGGAGTATAAACAATGACAATTTATATCTGACAACTCTTAACTCAAGGAAAGGCTTTATGTAAACACACGTTTGCTGTCTTCTGGTTTCTTTCTTAACCAAACCCTTTAGAAAGTGTACACACACTTCATAATGATACAAGCAACATTTTCTTACTGCTACACACCAGAGAAGTGCTTGGCATAGCATTTCATCCCAGCTTCAAATCCCCCACACACAGGGAGGCTGAAGCTTGGGCTCCATACTTGCTGCTCCTGATGAGATGTGCCTGGAGTCCAAAGATGAAGGCTGTTTACGAGCCCTGAATCCTTGCACCTGGTCTCCTGCTCTGACAACCACTGGAGCACAGTTCTCCAGCATGGCTGAAAGAGATCCTCTGCACTCTGCATTCCTTGGAAAGCATCCTCTGTTTAACAAACTCAAGTATTTTATTAAGAAATCTCAAATGGAGGCTCTGCAGTTTCTAAAAGCCATTATTATCACTAGCCATTTATTGCCAAACAGTGCAATCCTTACAGAACTCAGCATTGTGAGAAGTCCCAGAGGTAGCGCTCTGCTTTATACAGGGGAACACTATGGTCTTGGGCCGGGCTACTCATGGCTTTGCTCACCCACCCACTCCTAAGCAGTCTGGGGTTTACCAGACTGGTCCCTACGAACCTTCTTACTAGAACACATATTCATCAGACGACTTGACAAATTGACAGAGCTCCTTTTAAAGGTGAATCTCTGTTTCTGAAACATATATAAATATATAATAAAAACAGAAACATCAGCAAGCAATTTACTGGAATTGGAGGCTCATCTGTTTTCTAAGCTGTAAATAGACTACAGAAGCCATTTCCTTGATGACCCTTGTGTTTTCCAAATCATGTACCCCTTTGTACACACTTACATGCTCACACTGCAGACACCTCAAGTGCCCCAGAAAGGACAGGGGATCAGCAAGGAGCAGAGATTTCGACCGAACCCTGTCTGCATACATGTATGGGCACTGCAACCAGATTTGTCCAGAAACACCCTGAAGCAAGCACTAAGGTACAAAAATGCCTAGCAGTCAGCTTCAAGATGGAAGAGTAGCTCTCAGGACAAGTGGTTTCACACTAGCTATTTATTGTACAGGACTGAGTCCATTGCAGTGCAGGAAGGTGGAAATAAGTGACCTGAAGAAAGCCTGAGTAACCTGCCCAAGAACAAGAGATGCATCTCTTCTAAGAAATGGTACTCGAGCTTGTGTCACATCCCGCACACTGCAGGTAGCCAAACACCACTAGGAAACTTCAACCAGAAAACCTCAAATTACGATCAGCCTGTGCTTATGCAGGATTTATAGGATATCTAGTTTGCTAAGTGGCTTCTAATGCACTTTGGGGACTAAGAAATTGCCTCTGTTCTGAGCCTGACAACAGACTTGTGGACAAGGGGCTGCAAACCTCAACAGGATCACCAGTCTGAAAGCAGCTCAGACTATCAGTATCATAAAAAGAAGAGCTTAGGAGGCACTGCTGGTGGTGACAGAGCCACATAAATTGTGAAATTAATGCCTTGGAAACAGAAAGGTCCTTCCCAAGAGATCAGGAAATGCACAAGGATGCGAGAATACAAAGTTCAGACTCTTTTGTTCAAATCCCAGAAGTCTTGTACATCAGCACTGAAATGGTATCAACACTAATAGGTGTACCAGCATGTTTTCTCAAGCCTAAAAATGCAAAACTGGTGTTGTATAACTGATGCATAAGCATCAGTTTTGCCATCTTCACCTGCCAGCTGTTCCCTCGGGTTTGCTATTTTACCTGCACTGACAAAGACTCCACATACAGGCTCCTGGGTACCATTTCCCACCTCAGACCTGCTAAGTAGCTCCCTCGCTCCACCCAGGCCTGTCCCACACTCTGTTGAATCGGCCCCAAACATCTCCAAGCTGCCCAAAAGCCTTGCTTTAAGTCCCATTTCTGCACTTTTCCTCCCAACCCACCAGCTCCTCCCCAGCTGCTGGCACCTTAACCCCTTCCCTTCCTTGCTGAGCTTTAAAACCCTGTTATTGGAGAGGAGAGAAGAAGGAGGGGGGTGCCTCTATCTGTACTATGTGTTAATAAAAATCCTTGCAAAACAGACCCAGTTTTATACTCTCTATTTCTTGTGTAGGCAAGGATCAGAAATAAGGGCATGGAACAGCCTGATTTGTACAAATCTGAAGGCTGGGGGCGGAATTTGGTGTAAATTATTTCCTTCTGAACATAAAACTCAACAGGGGGATGAAGCACCTCCCATAGGAAGACGGGCTGAGAAAATCGGGGCTGCTCAGCCAGGAGAAGAGGCTGCGTGGAGATCTAGCAGCCTTCCAGTGTCTGAAGGGGGACTACAGGGGTGCTGGGGAGGGACTCTTTATCAGAGACTGTAGTGATAGAAGAAGAGGTGATGGGTTTAAACTCAAACAGGGAAGTTTAGATTGGGTATAAGGAGGAAGTTCTTTACTGTGAGGGTGGTGAGGCACTGGAATGGGTGAAGTTGTGAATGTTTCATCCCTAGCGGTGTTCAAGGCCGGGTCAGACAGAGCCTTGGGTGACATGGTTTAGTGAGAGGTGTCCCTGTCCGTGCCGGGGGGCTGGAACTAGATGATCTTCAGGTCCTTTCCAGATCTAACTATTCTATGATTCTATGATTCTTCAAGAGAAATCTTCAGAGTTCCTTAGGCACCTTTATCTGCACCAAGACACGCCATATCCCTGGGTTAACACTGGTGGTGCAGGGTTTGTCTTGCATTTAGCAAAAGCCTTAAAAATCACTCCTAACGCAGGAAGAGATTTATACACTACATGTAGGCATGGCTGCAGCAAAGTTCTCTCACACACACAAGATGAATTAATCTCACTTTCAGAAGGCTGCCATGGTCAGCCCCAGTATCCTGCCTTACACAATGGGTCTAGCAATCCTTCTGATATTTATACTTAGAAGCATGAAGTGCTCCAAGCAGAACGGAAGGGAAGTGCTCCAGGTTCTGACTCTCTCTTCAAACTTTGAGACCAGTAAAACCAATTAAGATAAAATAAATGAAATATTGAAGTGAAATAAAGTGAAGTGAAAGGAAATTAAATGAAATAAAATTAAATTAAAAACTAAAATAAATAAAAATAATAAAAATTAAAATAAAATCAAGTTAAAATAAAATAATAAATTAAAATACTTTTTGGCAAATATCCCACAGTGAACTCAAAGTAAAAGTATACATGGCACTGTGTTTCAGCTTGGAGGTCTCTATCCTCGCATTACACTAAATAACTTTAGTATTAAGTATTTCTAATGTATTATCATCTGTAAGCATCTGGACAATCTGGCAATTGTGGGAGGGTTGGGATTTGAATCACAGGCTAATAAAATCTGCAGTGAGACCTATATACAAAATACATGAAGTCAGACAGAGGTATTATTTCTGTGTGCCACTGATGTGTTAGCTTCAACCCCACACTGGCCATGCAGTGAAGGGGCTGGGATGAAACTGTTGGCGGCTGGCAAGCCTTTTTCAAATGAACTTCATGACAGATGCTTACAGGAGACAAGTACGTATCATTGCACCAAGGGAGGTGTCAGTGCGACTCAGCAGCAGAGCACACTTCCAGCCTTCACACTCTGTCTTCACACTCGCCTTCTGCTTTAAGATTTTGGCTTCCATTGCCTGTGAAGGGGCCCAACAGTTTTGCTTTTCTGATGTTGTCCTTGGCCTCAACATCTCTGCATTTTGTTGCTCTTCCAGTGAATAAAAAATAACCCTGAGCTGCCTTTGGCAGCCCTGCATGGGGCAGGCTTTTGTAGTGAGAAGGCAGTTTTCCAAAGCAAGCCAAACTGTAACCTCTGACATGGGATCTGGTTTTGCAAAGTCCTTAGTCTGGACTAGGAAAGACTATGCACATACCTGACCCATCAGTATCATATGTTGCTTTAGCCTAAAACAAGCAGGAGTCCATCCTCTCTCTGCATGGGCAGCAGAATTTTTATGAAACACCCTGACACCTTTCGGTTTCTAAGCTGAAGTGTTTTTCATACTGGCTACCTCCTGCCAGCAGTCATTAATAATCCTTTCCCAGTCCCTGGTTGTACATAGCACTTCCCAAGCCACTCTGCTCATGTGCTGGCAGTTGTGACAGCTCAGTTCCCGTTAACTACAACTGGTCATATAGAAGCAGCACGTCCATCTTTCTGTCTCCTCCCAGGGAAGAAAATCCATGTCGTCCCCCCAACCCCCTTCCCTAGAAGGGTACATGAAGAGAAAACACTAGGAAAAAAAAAAGGAAAAAAAACAAAACCAAATGTGTCTCAAAAGCTTGACTTTTATTTGACTTTTAACTTCCTTCCATGCCTCCTCAACCTTCCTTCCTTCCTTTCTTCTTCCTTCCTTCATCCGTTTTTCCATTCCTCTTTTCTTTCCTTCATTATATTTTTCTCCCCAGCTTTCTCTCAAAAACCAGCAGAAGAAAAGAAATGCTCGAGACAGAAAAGGACAAAAGAGAGAAAACTGACCATGAGAAGCTACATGGTAAACAATAAAACTTTACCAACTTGTAGGGAAGGTAGGTGAAAACCCTGAAGTGCTTTGTTAATAGATTTGAAAACTGAACATTTAAAACAAATAACAGAAAGGTATTTTTAACCTTAAATAATCGGTATCTATTTTATAACGAGCTCTAACTCCACACCTGTAGAAAATACATTTTGTAGAAGATCATTAGTTCAAACCCAGGCACTGAGAAGTCTCATATCACATCTTCCTCCTCTTAAAAGCTTTAAAGACAATAGATCTGCATACCTCATGGCACTAACAAGTTGTCTGCAATTTACTTCAGGAAGATTTCAGTTTAGTGTATTGATAATTTTTAACCACCCTGGTACAAGACTGACTTTATTTGTGGGCAAATTAGACAGTTGTTGCCCTGGCATTCTTTTAGCTTCGTGGGCTGAAGAAACAGTTGGTGTAGGCTGCCCTATGTACACAGTGACAAAGCAGCATTGGATAGTTCAACCATAGGGGCAAAAAAAAAGCTAAGTCAGTTCTGTACCGTGAATAATTTCTTTTTTTTTACTGATTTTTCTTACCTAAAAGGTAATATTTTACCAAAAACTTTCTAAGAAGATATTGGGGGGAGGGGGGGGGAACCACTAACATTTAAAAAAATATACATATTTATATTATTTTTTAGCTTTTCGAGAAGGAAATTTCATGTTTATTGACTTCCCATGGAATTCATTTTGGGCTTCTGGCTTCCAGCCGATACTGTGGCCATATAGCCCTCCCATCTTTACCCAACATTTCACGAACAAAGCATTATCAGTTGCCCCAGAAGAGCAAAAGCTGGTGCAGTAAATTATGCTCTTCTCTCAGTGTCAGAAAGAGTAAAAGGTCACTTCCAACTGTCAGGGATTAAAGTTTCAAAACTGATCTTCACATCCATCTAGCCAACACCTATCTGAGGAGTAGTCATCATTCACATTGTGGGTCATCAATTGTTACACCTTATTTGAAGAGCTATGATGGTATCTAACACTATGAAAAGCTACATCCCTGTCCCAAAGACTGCTGATTTTAGGAAGGAAGAGTCTGAGTAACAATTGCACACTGGTACAAAGGCAAGGAAAGGGTTTATTCCAATTGAAGATCACAAGATTTTTTTGACAGTGCTGTGCCTCAGCTGCATGAGCTGAGATTTCAGGTTAAACAAGGCATGGAAAGGGAAATTTGAAAGTAATTTTTTCATCGTCTTGGTAGCTGGGTGAGGCCTATTGGCTGTCCAAGGCAGAAATGCAATGACCTAAAAACTGTGGGATTGTGGGGAAGGGTAGCTTCCTGACAGGTAGTGAGCAGAGGTGAGAGCCAGAGAGGATGAGCTGCAAGGGGACAAATATACTATGAAGAAGGGGCATTACCAAAAATGTGAACGCTGAAGAATCAGGACATAAAACATCTTGCTTTCATTTAAGCCCAGGGTTTAACAAAGGGGCTGTGAGGTGATGGAGATGCCAGCTTTTCAGTGGAAGCATAAAACCAGAATCTGGATCACTTACTCTCATTAAAGATTTGCTGGCCCTTTTTTACCCTTTAACCCAGGCATGTTGGTCAAACTCCAATTTAGGTTTCTTTCTACTTTTCTACAATTCACCTCATCATTCCACCTAAAGCACTTGCTTCTAGGAATACTGTTATGTAGCCACTGTGGCAGCATGCAATCTCGAATCAGTATAAAGTGATTAAAGCTCTATAGCTCTGGCTCTGTATGTATCTCTCTTGATCAAGACCCATCCAGATAGCTACATGTATACAAATAATTTTAGATTATCAAAGGTGTCGTCAGAGCCCTGATTAAGGTAAGATTGCAGCTGGGGAATAGAAGAAAGGGTAAAAGATACTAAGGGAAAATATACCTTCCTTTGCCTTGCATAGGGCTGAAGCTGAAATGGCCTTGAGTGGTTTTTACCCAGTAGTTCAAGTTGATTTGTTCTGCCTGTGAGTTTTGATTTGGAAATACAGCAAGCCTGAGGAAAGGGATATGAAATGACCTGTAGTAGGGACTTTTATTTTTCCTTCCCCAATGAGTGTCCCTGCACACCTGCTTGCAGTGTAATAGTGCAATAAATCGAGTGCATATCTATATCCACAAAGGGTCAAACTCTGCTCAGAATTACACCCGTGTAAATCCCCAATAACTCCACTGGCCTCATCGGAGTTGTTTGGCACAGATTTACACTTGCGTAACTGAGAGCTGGTTTTAAGCTACAGTCTGAAAAGTGTTTCACCTTCAGGGTAAAAAAAATGCTACTAATGTCAGTTGTTGTTACACTTAAAATAACCAGCAGGAATTTCACCTGGATGGGGTCCATCCACAATCCATGACATTTACATGAACCTTTTTCCCTTATTTCTGGTGTGCATGGAAGAATGTGAAATTTTAATTCACATGGCATCCATGCTTTTTGGTTTGGAAGGACTACTGTGTCTTAGATCAGTCATTAAGAAAAGGTGCCTATATTGATAACACATTTGTCTCTGAGATGCTGCAGGATGTTCTAAGCCAGATTTCCTTTGAAGCCAGGCACTGTTTTTATTATCAAAGCATGAAAAATAGCTCATGTTCATGACATCAAATGCAGCCAACACACGACACTGAGGGCTAAAGTGAAACTCCAGCTACATCATGTAAATCCAGAATTGCTCCAGCCACTCGCGTTTCCATTACAGTGATGCAGCTGGCTTCAGCACAGGTCCCATGGCACGGGTGCTGCTGCACTGCTGAGATGCAGCAAAAAAACTGCACCAGTCACCCTTCAGGCACAGGGCAGGCTGCCATGCTGTGACAAACACAGGTAGGAAGGGGAGATGTAAGGATCAAAATACATAGGCTGTCAATTATGACCTTTGCATTCATCGATCCCAAATTGAGCTGAATTCCTTTAAAATATCTGAGCCATCAGCAATGATGTCAGAAGGCTTCTGACTCTAGGGATTCAAAGAATAATTTTCCTGTGGTCTCCCCACCTCCTTCTGGCTCCATGGTGGAGATAAGAGGGAATGATCTGACACACATTCCTGCCAAACAGCTAAGTTTCATTAAGATACAGCAGAAAGGAATGCAAGTTTGCTTTGCAATCCTGTTAGAGCTTACAGTTATTCACAGACCAGGTTTAGTTAGGAATACAAACTTTGTTCTTTGAATAACCTCAGCTTGAACTGAGTCCTGGAAGGACTATCTTTGAGTTAAGGTAATACAAAGCAATAAAGCTCCCTGAGAAAAGAAGACTGCCAAAGTTTAAGTGGTATATTTTATGGTCTGGATTATTGTCCATTGGGGGACTCAGATGAAAACACAGATTCATTTCATTTAGGTCTCTAGTTGTGATTTGAACCATGGTCCAACTTTCTAATAAAAATACTCGAAGAGAAAATCTAGTGCTTTATCCACTACATACCAAACCTTGTTGCCCTTTTCTACAAAAAAATCACAGTAATCCAAGGTCAAATAATACATGTGCAACAATTTGGATATTCCACAGAATTTTAGCTTCCACCACTTCATCTCTTTCAATAGCATAAACCACATACAAAGTGATGTACAGTGGCGTATATCAGATGTGATAACAGTGATTATGCAAATCATCTGCAACAATAAGAACAAGAAGAAAAATGTCTTGGGTACCTCCGTAGAAAGGCACCATTTCCACAAATGATTTTGTGCAATAAATCTTCACTATTTCTTCAGTTCATCCTGGGAAGCAGTCAGTACAGCCAGCATATTCAGTTCTGTTAGAGGAGACACAGAAGTACACGTGCAAAGATGTGTACCACACAGATCAGTGGCTAAATCTCAGGAAGATAGTCATATTAGCAAGTGACCAAAAGTATGTTTATTGTTTTCTCCTCAAGGGGATGAGATTTAAATGACCTGGCTTCTCTAAGCAGCACAGAAACAAAAAAAAAATCTAAATAAAATTGACTACAACCAGCTACATTCTCTCATTCAAGATGACAAATGGTCCGACTTTTCTGAAAGGTCATTCGTCAAACTCCACTGTAAAATGTTCAACTCAGGAGAAAAAAATCTTCAAATGAAAGCCCAAGCTACAGAGCACTAAACAACAAAACTCTAGCAACATGCTTTCTCTCACTTAGTCCTATTTTAAACTAAACTAAACTAAACTATATGCTATATCTGAGCCAGGAGAAGACAAATAACTGGGTTTTGCTCTGAAATGAGTCAAATAATCCAAAGAAGACAGGTCTGCCTTTACAGTTAGACTACACAGAAATGCAGCAGAACATAAAGAAGAATCAGAGATAGTCTGAAATACAGAATACTCAGAAATAAAGTGCAGAAAAGCCACAGAAGAGAGAAGCAGCAGCTCTTTGTCTTGACACAGCATCTTGCAATGCAAGAGGAACAACTGGTTCTCCCTTATATACGTTTTGATTTCTACCAGTATGCTATTGACGCAGATTCGTGGCAGCTTACAGGTCCTGGCCTGCTTTCATAGCCACTCTCCATTACTGGTGATAGGAGAAAGATTCTTCTCTCATCCTCTGAGAAAGTAAAAAGTTTCAAAACTGTTCGCACCCTACTAAGAGAAGCAGAAGACTTCCTATCTTCTCCCTCCTTCTGTGCTTGCAAGTAATGGCATGATGGACTACTTATTCAGACACTCTCCCAGAATCCCCAAAATTCAGATTTGAAGTCCTGCTCGAGGATCTCCTCAGTCATTTGTATGAAATGAAACTGCTTATACTGGAGAAACCAGGAAACACTCTTTACCAAATGCTTCAGGTATAGGACTACTCACTAATATAATGTGCCAGAAAAGCCCTACAGATTATTGGGTGCTCTGTCTTCTCTTTTTATCACATTTTGTTCAGAAATCGTGGCCTGAATCTGGTGTTTTTCTCTCTGTGACAGTTTTACAAAACAGGAATACATTTGCAAATCCTCATTGTCCATTCCAAAATGCACTATACTTTGCCAAAAAAATACCAGACTTCTTGTGGCTGATATTCGTTACCCAGCACTTACTGTTTTGTTTCACTGTCATGACTGGAAAACTGATCTTGAGAAGCACTAAGAACACAGTGTAAGAAATACTATTCTAGTGAAAGTTTTAACTAGTCCATCATTTGTGCATCTATATTAAGTTAATGGAATTTACAGTCCACAGGGCAAATGTCCTTAGACCTGCATCAAGAGTTGGTTTGATACATCAAAAAAGAATTGGGAAGAACTGGACTCAGCAATATCAGAATACACACATTCTTTTTTCCGAAAAGTATCTGTAATCTAGTCTTCAGCTAATGCTTCAGACTGCATGGACATCTCAGGCAGACTGGGAACCTAAAAGACATATGAAGGCTTTAAAGATGAGCATTTTGAATCACACTTACTACTGTGTCTGGATCAATAGGATTAAGTTAACCCATTCTACCAAAAAGGCAAGGACAAAATTCTGTGTAGGAAACAGGATGCCTGAAGTGAAAAAATCCACTTGTGCATCTTCAATATGAGCTGCATTATCTCAATGTGACTCTTTTTTGCAGAGATTTGTGGCCACTGGGTCTGCATGAACACAGCAATTCATTATTCATAATTTGTATTTACCATTCACTCATCTTCATTACCTTACCCAGTAAGGAGGCGAAGTCTGGATATGTGACCAATCACAAATAATATATAGCAAAGAGGTCGTGGACAAAATCTAGTCTGAAAATTATTGATCTGAATTTTCTGGCAAAAGCTTATGAATACTGAATACAAACATTGCTAATAAGACTGGCTGGTTCATTCAGGATTCTCTCAAGTGACCTACTTTTATTAATTTATGTATGACAAAAAATTTATATATAGAAATCTATTTAAACTGTCGGATTTATTAAAGGCAGATAAATCTCTATTTTTCTGTTCACAACCTCTCTAAATCCCTTTGAGGAAGACCCCAGACCTCAACTGCATTCCTCGAGGATTTACAGGGCACCAGAGGAACAGCAATCAGCTCCAAATGAGTATGTGCGTTCAGAAGTATATGGAAGCTTTTCAGGTACTTCATTCAGATTGGTCTTCCTGAAGACACTAGATATATTTACAAGAGCAATTTTAACCACTGCTCCACTCTGCCACTTTTCAGCACATCTTTTGTGTCTTGTTGATGGGAATAACTGCCATGTAACCAGGGGTGAGAGGAAGAGCAGCTAGAATATGATGGGATAAGGCCCTCAGTGATATGGAATATCACTAGTGAGGAACATGATGCAGATGAGGCCCTCAGTGATAAAGTTTAGTGGTGTTCTTGGCAGTCCCAGGGTAATGGTGGGACTTAATGAACTTAAAGGTCTTTTCTGACCTACTTGGTTCTATGATTCTATAATATTGGAGAGAATTCATAAAATCAGGCTGAAAAATGCCATGTACTTAAGAAGATTTATTTCTCCTGGAATAACATGAGCTAAAACTGTGAATCAGATTCTGATTTTAGTTACTGTGGTGTTAATCTGAAGTACCAGCACTGATTTTGGCAGAGCTACCCTGGATGTAAAGCCTGATTCAAAGATTGCCTCTGATTTACTTTGAGCTTGTAACAGCTGGTTATTCTAGCACAAGAACTCAGCCTAGAAATAGATAACAATGCTTTTATCAACACTGCATTGTTAAACGCTTGCGTAATGCTTAACAAATTTTATTATTTTCTCCTTTCTGATTGTTCCTGCCCATGGCAGGGGGGTTGGAACTAGATGATCTTAAGGTCCTTTCCAACCCTAACTATTCTATGATTCTATGATTCTATGTTTATGTCCTGCTCCAATTCTAATTTTATATAGAGAGAAGCAAATTTTATTCGCCCTTTCTGCCATGCTCCCTTCATTTCCTGTAACATTTGTAAGATATGAACACAAAGAAAGAAAAGTGCTACAAGAAAAACATGGAAAAAACAGTACAACACAAATGCATCACTACAGAATAAACAGCTGATCACAAATTATTTTCCTTTCTCCTTTGCATTCCACCCTGTGTTTTATCTGGGATAAGTTATTATTCCTATTGCATAACATGCTTTGTTATTCTCTGGTAAGGAATGAAAATGTATTCAGATATGGATGCTGGGGAAAAAACATATGGTTAGTGTGTTGTCAAGTAAAAATGCTAAGTAAAAATGACATTGTTATTGTACACAGATTTTTAGCTGAATATTTACATAGATAATAAGATGAGCTGGGTTCACCTGTTTTCTAAACAGTTCAATGCAAATTAGATCAGTGGATATGATTTATTTGGGTCAATAGGAATAGAACTCAGTTTTCCTGGAGAGCTGAAAAATAAACATGGCAGCTGCAGTATTTTGCACCACAGGTTCTAAAGAAAGCTCTGCACTCTGCTGAAACAACGCTTTAAAAAGAAAAAGGCTGCAAGGATCTTTCTTGCTCTTCCTTCTTCTGCCTCTCTAACTAGAGGCCCTGCTGGATGCCTTCAGTAACATTTACAGCCATAAGAAGAGATGGTCCGGTATTTTTCTTGTGAGGAATTTTAACAAGCAGAACAAGAAAAGAACATAGGCTAGCTTTTTTCCTTTCACAAACAAAATACATCAAATAAAGTAAAACAAAATAAAATAATATAATATAATATAATATAATATAAAATAAAGTATCAACAGCTGCCCCCTTTCAAAGAAGCAGAATTCTGGTTTTTGCTTTGTTTTGGTTTTTTTTTCTTCTTTTTCTTGACAATAATGTTGAAACTCTCAAAAATAAAAAGTTTTCAGGGAAACTTCCACTGAGGCAAAAAACCAAGTTTTAATGAGGACACATTTGCTAGCTGTAATTGATGTTAAGGCTGTAGGCAGAGTGACTGGGGAGGAAACGGTGAGGAAGCCAGCAACAGTGGGTGCTTGTGTCTTCCTGAAAGAGCAGTACTGGCTACGGCAGAGGCAGGTTGTGCTGCTCAGGGCCATTGCATATATCAGACTCTCCAGCTATGCTCTCCCCATGCTTCCCACTGCTCCTACTAATGGTAGGATTTCAGCCTGAGATGGACCCAGCTCAGTGGCTGTGAGCTCTTGCCTTGTCTAGCAGTCTTGGCTAGAGGTTTGCAAGAGCTTAAGGTGGGTTTTGAAACAACTCATGATGGAGGATTAGCAGAAGACCACTGGTGGGGGCTAGAGGAAAATCAGATGATGTGGCAGGTGTGGTGAACACAGGATGAACATACAGACCAGGAAACCACAGTGAGGAGTATAGCAGATTGGGGCACAGAAGCTTCCACATTGTTTGACCTAATATATACTTTGCAGTAGGTGATATTTAGGGAGGGAGGGAAGCATAACAGCTCTTTCGTTTCAGTTCCTTCATATGCCAGAGCTCAGACATAAATATGGCTAACATTATGCCTCTGCATGATCAAATAAATGCATAAATAAATAGACAGTTTATTTATGCATGGTTTGGCCAGCCAGGGATTGGACTTCCCCTGCCAAAAAAGACCTCTCTCCCCAAGAAAAATCTGGAGAAAGAAAGTGCTTTTAAAACCCCACATACTGAGTATACTTTTTTATGTTGCAGGCTGCTGCCCTTTTCCACCCAACACATGGTAAGGATTATATTTAAATAAAGATTTAACACTTATAAATGGTTTCTTTTAATATTGCTGTAAAGTAATGTTTTTTTTATGGGCAAATTTAAGTGTAATTCCCCTATGTACAGCTGTGCCAAACAGTATGGTATCATTTTATGCTGCTATAAGCAAGGAAGCACATTGACCAACAGTGCCTGTGGGTAGAGTGTGGATTTTATTAGCCAATATGAGCTGATGACCCCTGAGCAGAGTCAGCTTTTGCATCTTGTAAAGTCAACCACTGTAAAGGTACCACTGTGTGCGGATAGTGAGGGGCTTCCAGCCCAAAGCAGCTGAGCACAGCTTCCTGGCTCAGGCAGCCGCAGATCCTCTTCATCGTGCAAAGGCTTTTCCCAACACCACTACCTGCTCAGGCTTCACCTCCCTGGCAGGGATGTGGCTAAGCTGGCTTTGTACAGACTACTGAAGAGCTCATGTCAAACCCTCTATGTGCTGATTACCACCTCCCAGGGCATCTGCCCACCTGAGCCAGTGTCAGATTCCCTGTGGCCCTGGACAGAAAGTCAGTTTTCTCCCTCCCATCCCCGCACAGGAGGGCTTGCATGGCTGCCTCATGCAGTCTAGCAGCAGCTGGCAAACAAGACTGTTTCAGACTAAAACTAAGAGTCAAGTTCCCAGCCTATTCCATGGCACAGATACTCGCAGCTCTTTCCAGCCCCACAAGAAGCATTTGATGACTTTTCAGAACTCAACATGAACTTGTTTTCCAAAACTTGTTGCTGGGATGGGTGATTATTGCCTGCTTAAAAGCATTCCTGACATATTTCTTTTTTTAAAAAAAAAAGACAGGATTATTTTGCTGCCTGATTTTTCCAACACTCTATTCCTTGCACTGAGAGATTACTGTCATTCTTGATATAATCACCCATGGGGAATTATAGACAAGGCTGGGATGGGCCTAATTGTTTTAGAACAATGGGCTCTCCCATTGCAAAGTGTTTACACTGCCACAAGATCTCAGATGACATCTAAGTAATTATTTATGCATTTTCCAGATATTATTCCCTCCTCTTTTTAAAGAACCTTGGTGTTTGATGCTCAGAATACTGAAAGTACTTAACTAAATATCTCATCATAAACACCATGCCTACCCCTAGCCACTGGAAGCTCTCCCATGCTCTTCTACATTCCACAATAGGCAAGCTCCTGCCAAAACAAACCTTGGTGGCTCAATCACCCCAGTGGAATGAGGGATGAGAAAATGTTATTTAAACCCTACTGTAGTGCAGCCACTTGGCAAGGCTCATCACCATCCATACAACGTATGAATAGAAACCTCTTATTTACTTCAGACAAGTTCTCACCAGCCAACTTGAAGGCATCCCAAACTGCTTTTGGGTCTCAATCCAGCAAATCATCTCAGCATATTTCAGAAATGTCATGAGTATGAAATACTGTGGTTTAATCCAAAACGCGCACCCACATTGTTCATTGTGTGCCTTACGCTGGCTTGTGAGATGGCCAGCAGATATTTCCAGAGGTAGCTGGCTTGGGAGTAATCAGGCAGGACCACATTTTTAAGGACAATTCTGGACCAAGCAAGGAGACCAGATGAGCAGCAACACTTTTGAGCAGGACTACTCAACTCAGTTTCATTAGTCCACTAATTAACTCTCAGACATTTATATACTTTTACTCCCAAAATGAGATGACCAGGAGAGGTAGGACTTCTTCTACCCGTTGCAGAGCACTGAAATCCAAGTTGGACTCTTTTTTTCCTCCGTTCTGTCTCACTCCCACCTTGAACACATTAGTTAGCACACTCTGGCTTTGGTTGATTAGGTTTGGTTTGACTCTAGCTTTTGGTTTGGTATAGATTTGAATATTTTCTTCGCATTTTGCAAAGATTTTGAACACAAGAAAAGCATCACATTCAATTTTAAAGCTACAGTTAGTTCCCCATTTAAACAGTGAAGCGTGCTATGATTTACAGTGGCATATATTTGGAAAACTGGGCCAAGGTTTTTATAACTGGATGCTCCTGAAACCCTGTTTAAATTTCTACAAGGGAATGCCGGGGCAGTGAGGGCTTCTTAAAATTAGGATTTATTTAAGAAACTGACAAGAAGCCCAGAAGCTTAACTTTATGCACTGGTGTTGGAAATCTTAACCCAGATTTACATTTTAATTCATCTGTCAGCACAAGCTCTGCGTAATGCAGAATTTCACTCTTTCTTTCCCCCCACCTGCTCATGAAACCTCAACTACCAAATTCCACCTCTTTTTCATTAGAAGCCTGGCACTTCTCAAAGGACTTGAACTGCATGGAACTGCCCCTGTGAAAGCTGAAACCAGAAGAAAATGCCTGGGCTTTCGGGTTTCATTGCACAACCAAAAAGTCAAGTTCATTTTGCTGCAATTCAGCATGTCTCAGGAGCCAAGAGGAAGCTTTCTGTGAAACTGTGCTCAATTTAAAGTGAATGTGGATGGAGGTGGTAACAGGGAGAAGGCACAGACAATTCCAGTTTCCTGGGTAGTTTCAAAGCTTAGCATAAAAATGCATAAAACTCTAATATAGCTAAACTGTAAACTGGAAAAGGTTTTATGTATCAACATTTTGAACTGCACTTAGAAAAGAAGTGGAAACAAAACCAAAATGCTAAACTACACTAAATATTTTCAAGGAAGAAGGCAACTGTCTTTTGTCCTGATACACATAGCTCTTATGCACATTGCACACCTCTGCTTTGCCTTTGTTGGGGAGAAAAAAAGCCATCATATATGTGAGAATGGGGTGGAATTCATCTATACAAAATGCTAGAGATCAACACATAAAACCTACTCAAAACAAAATGAACTCCATCTCTCCTTTAGCTCTGGCACCAGAATTGCCTCCTAAGCCTCAGGAAATTCTGGCTCCCTTCATCAAGGGGTTAAAAGCCACCATGCTGGGAATAATACATATTCTGCTCTTTCATTTTCATACTCCCTGATGGTTAATGACATCCAGTCCCATCTGGATACCAAGCACCATGAACAAACATATCCTGCAAAGAATGTTACCGAGATAATTGTCTTTGATGAAAATCAATTGCATGATATGCACATTACAGGCCTTTTTAAGCCAGTCACTCATTTCTTGAGATTTAGGCTTCAGGGGTTTGAAGAGAAGTATATATAAATGCATTTAATAATGCAATACACTGTAGCATCACTGGTGTTTTCTACCTTTCTTCTATGCTTTTGATGTGTACAGTGCTTCACAAGCATTGGAAGACTGGTCACATTCAGAGTCCTTTCACAATAACATGATCTTGAGGAGAGCTTTAGAAACAATTCACCCATCACTGATGGCACAGAAGGACAGAGAACAGTGGAGTGGAAGATGTGGGGGCAGCCGTACTAGAGCTGAGTTCCACAAGCCTTCATTTCTGCCTCAACTCACTCTGTAGCAGTTAACAAACTCACTGGCTTTTTGAAGTGACCTAAAGAAAACAGGTATCTAAAATAGGGGAAAAGTAATTCCATCAGCCCATGCGCTGTCTGATTCTTTACATTTTCTGTGAAGGAGTTCATACAGATAAGTATTTCTACATCTTTTCAGAGTGATTCCCCTTGATCAAAATGCAAACACGCACAAAAAACCATCCTCAAACTGACACACTCCCTTGTCCCTGTTTTGCCTCTTCTGTCTCCCTTCTCCTATTTCCTTTAACTTCAGCCTTAGTCACACCAAGATGAGTTGAAGGACTCAAGGGCCAAAGCTCATTTTTGTAAGGCTTCAAACATCACCCTGGGCCTCCTCACAGGCCATTTTTGTCGGTCTTTCTTGTCTGCAAAAAATTGCTAATGTGCATTTTCTGAGTCAACTGCTATTCTTTTTCTTTCTTTCCTAAGGTTTTGATCCTTCTTGTGGTATTCTGGTGATGAAAAAGCTAGATCATTTTTTGCCTATGAAAAGTATCCACCCTATGTCTCCAGGCTGTGTCCTATTCACTTGCTAAGAACATGCTAGACAGCTTGTAGCATCCAAGCCCCCAGTGAGGTTCGTGCTAAGATACAGAAAACCAGTCTTCCAGAAGAATCAGCTAGCTTACTTTTAAAATAACCATCAGATAGTATGCAATTTTAGAAGTGGTATTTTCTTGTAACGTTGGGAAAAATGAACTCTGTGCGTGAAGTAACATAAAATATCAGGAAAATATTACAGCTGTCCATATCTCTGTAGTTTCCATTACAATAGGAAATTATGATCCAGAATATGAACAGAATCTGTGATTTCATCAATGAGAATCAAATCTTCTGTTATGTTATGAGCATGACTCACTTGGTTATCTCTGCACTGTGTTACCTCTGCTCCCCATGACCAAGTACCCATGCTCCTGCCCTGGGACAGCACAGTGCCAAGACATTCTTGGGCTTCACTGCAGCTTCCTATAATGCCTCTGTGGACTTGGTGACACCAATTTTGTCCACACAGAAGTAAAAATACATAAAGGTTTTTGTTGATTGCTGATTAATACAAGAATGCAGATTAAGCTGAGTAGCAAACTTGCATTAGCTAATGACTTTTTAGTCATTACTGCTTTTGCAATAACGGAACCTAAAAGCTATCAAAACCTGAAAGTGATCAACCAGATGAGGGTTTGCTTTTCAGGCAGCAGCTGGGTTGATTTTAATTGCTACTTAAGTGAACCAAGCGCTACCCCTCTTCTCCCTTTTCTTCCAACATCCATTCCTGCAAAGAAGCATCCCATAAGGACTCTGTTGCCCTCCTCTAGAATAAGGGAGCACAGTCCCCAGGCTGGAGGTGAGTATTTTGTTCAAAAGGACAAACATTCTGTGCCTGTCAGGACAGTGGCCTCAGAGGCAATGCAGAACTGGAAGAGAGCTGCAGGGTATGTGGACAGAGAGTGCAAAGAGCTGGCGAATGCCAGGCAGTGTCAGAGCAATTTCTTTGGCTTCAGCTCCCTTTGAAACACCTGGACATCTGCAACAAATTCCACTGCGAAGTAAGTCAACTCCTGCAATAACACACAGGGCTGGGGAGGAGGTGAGAATTCCTGACAGAGCTGGAGGAGGGATTTTTTTTTTGGAAAGATGTATGGCATAAAGTGGGTGAGTCACATAATACCTTGCTCTGGCTCAAAGTTGAAAGCATTAAGGAAAGTAGGAGCCAGGAGAACAACTCTGGTGCTTGCTTGTTTCTGTATCTGCTCCTCCAGTTAAAATGCCTTTCTAACAGCCTTGTAACACTTGGGGTGCCAGCCCTGAGGAAGGCAGTGAGGTAGGGAGAAAGACGAGACTCAGGCAGGTGAGGTAGAGAAAACCTCGAGGAGAAATTGCATGGCAGGACACAGAAAGCAGAGGTGTCATTTTTCTCTGTGGTTACATATTTAAGGGAAAAAAAAAATCCATTTATGAATAACAAACTCTCCGGTATACCACTTTGAGCGGTTTGACAAAAGGCATGAAGAGTTAGACTGACACAGCAGCGCCTTTCCAGGGCCTGGGAATCAGCTGTTTGAAAGCCTGACCAAGATGGCCTGTACTTGACTCGTGTTTGCTTTTGACTGTCATTTGGGAAGAAAAATGTCTGTATGCCCACTAGTGAATTCACCTCGAGACTCCTGTACTCTGAGCAGCTTTCAGAGGGCTGATTCGGAAGGCTGTGGAGGAATGTTGGCATGCCATAGCCCTGCCAGTGTGAGACTTCCTGCAGAGGACCACTGTAATGCATTCAGAGACTAGCCAGAGCTTTGAGGGTCTGGCTGAGGTCCAGATGTTTACGCTGTCTCTCCCAGAAGGTCTCTGGAACCACAAAGAACTACCAATCTTGACTCTGGGTCAGGCAGGGGAACAGCAGGGCTTAACATAGAGGCCAAATGGAATAGCCGGAATGGGGCTGGGCCAACATGAAGCCATTTTTTGGACATTGTGAAACACCCCACTAAAGATATCACAGAGCAAGACATCTGATACCTCAACAAGCCTTTCTCTAAATACAACATGAAGGGGCTACCTCTGGCCATCATACCATCATAGGTGGCTCCAGTTCACTAAGCAGTAGTGTGAGACAGAGGGAATGGCAGATACTCGCCATTGGCATTGGGGCATCTCTTCCCAAAATTACTACAGGATTCCTCACAGCAGAAAAAAGCCCTTGGTTTTCCAGTGTCCTTCAAAAGAACTCCATGCATCACATAGTATGTTACTCTGTTTATTCACACTGGCAAGATGAGACACTGATCTTACCCTCCTAGAATCTGTAGAAAACCAATATCCTGCGGTAAAGCTTCAGCCTTAGGCTTCTTTTTTAATATAAGCTGTCATTACTGAATCACAATATTATCCAGATCTGTTTTACATGAGTCCTTGGCAAGACAATGTCAGCTGTATTTAATAAACAGGGTCTGCATTTATCGATTCAACAATATTGTAAAGGCTAAAGTGTCATCTGGTGTTGCTAGAACATCAAACCTGCACATCAGTGCAAGGCAAACATCAGTTGCTAAAGGACTGCATTACCTGCTAACCCAGAAGAAAAAGCAGCACGTGAAATTTC
This sequence comes from Psilopsiagon aymara, assembly GCA_024733675.1. NCBI lineage: Eukaryota > Metazoa > Chordata > Aves > Psittaciformes > Psittacidae > Psilopsiagon > Psilopsiagon aymara. Next base: position 137,642 of record JANRGW010037258.1, read on the forward strand.
AACCAAGAACGCAGGTCCCAACCTTTGAGCAAGAAATAGGTTTCCTCTGTGATCAATCTTCCATCCCCCGAGTTGGAATGGATGTTATGACCCTATGCTTACTTCGTAACAGCATCCAGTGCAGACTGGGTGTGCAATCATTTCTTGGCCACGCTCCCCTGGGGACCCCTCTCCATCCCAGGGCCACTGAATGAAGCAGCAGTCGTAGGAAACTGGCTCTTCCCATTCTGCTTCTGTGCAGGAGTTACCGGGTGCTCCTCATTGGATTTATTTAATCTCTATCTTCTTTTTCCAGCAATTCATGGAGAATTTCACTTGAAATAATACTCTCTTCTTCAGTTTTCATGAAGAATGTATCAGCTGCAAAAACCATAGCTTCGCCTCCATTAGCTGAACAATAATAGCTGGAGAGAGGAACTATGCCAGTTGTGAGAGGCCTGTGGCTTGAAAACATGATGAATGCTGCAGTTACAGACATCTACAAAGGCATTTATACCAGTGCACTGGCCAAGCAGGCTCCAGCTTTGGCCCTGACTGAAGCAAATATTAGGACCCTGTGGAAATGATAGCAAGAGATAACTAAAAACCTCTGATACCTACCAGGAGGCAGTGGGTGATAAGCACCAAACAGCTCTAGTGCCAATAATTACTAATTGGACAGCTTTTCATTACAAATGTAAAGGCCTTTCAATATAATTGCACACCCAACCACCAACAGGTTTTATCTTCCTTTTAAGGACACTATATTTTGGGCAGAAGTCTCTGTGGCATCAGGGAAGCAAAAAATAGAGCTGATGAGTGATTTCTTGGTACCCAGGATGTTCCATCCAAAGCATCTCAGTTTACACTGATGTTCTTCCAAGGCCAGGCTCTGTCAGCCTCTGCCTGGATTCCTTAGGATGTTCCTAGAAAGTAAGGCTTTTATCTACAGACCAGTACAGGAAGTGTGTTTAATGCAAGTTATAAATTAGCACAGGACAGTGCATGAAAACGAATGCCAGGCAAGAATATGTACCATAGGCTCCCATCAGCTCTTCGTACCTGACAGTCCACAGTGAACCTCCTGAAAACACTGCTGGGAAAGACACTGCTGAATACAGGAATCTCCCAGTTTGTAGGATGGTGCAATTACCTCAAAATACTTTGGTTTGGGTCTGATTGAAGCCAAAGGTACTATTCTGGGGACACACATACAAATCCCCATGAAATAGAAATGACACTTTTTTGGCCAGGTCTCCCACGGAGGCAAATCAGAAGTGAAATAGCACCAAAGCTAGACATGGAGACCTCCTGTAGCACCATAAAGTGTCTTGGTTTGGAACTCCATGTGCACCCTGCCCCAGTGTCTTTGGGAAAGAATCTCATTTGTCCTTACATTCCTGACCTGCACTATTATAGACCTCAACCTGCTTCTTTTGCAACGACCTTTTAAAGGGGCTGAGTTAAATTGTCCAGAGATGTCAACAAGTTGTGAGAGGCAGGCTCACACTGGCAGCAATTACCAGAGGGCAATGATCAATGGGGGTCTTTTGTTAGCATTACAGGATCACTATTGACTCAGGAAGGAAATGCCCCCATGGTTTAAGGCTGAGCTGAAATGGACAGGCAGCCTTGCCCTTGGCTGCTCACAAGCCACTAACCTACACTTATCTCATTAATTATTCCTGTCCAAATGGCAGTGATCGTTATGATCCACAATCAGCTGAGGAAGAAGAGGTCACAGCAAACACAGAGGCTCCATTTACCAATCCAGGACACGCATCCTCTCTCCTATTTGCATCCGGACTATTGTTTGACACCGGTGCTGTTCCTTTGGCAAACAGGTAACAACACATGACAGCCACACCAGCTCTCTGCAGAAAAAATTGATAGAGCTGACATGTTTTTCCACTTATGGAAGCAAACCTACAAGGCACAGTGACCTTGCTAATTGCGTAGATGGAAAGAGGGGAATAGTCTTCACATTCCAGTGCACCCAGATTGCTTTGATCCTCACATACTCCTACTCCAAACTATGGCCAGAGCCATCAATGGTTTACAAGATGCTTGATGCACAATCCCATTGCTTCAGAAGTATAGTTTGTGAAAGGGAATTTATAGGAAGAAAAGACATTTGACAGGAATAAAAGACATTTGAGGGATAAGGGCTTATGGATGGAAGGATGGAGTCTCCTATTAAAGTCACCTTACACTGCTGAGGGATAAGTCACTCCCTTGAACATATTGTAGCCTGTTGTAAAGGCAGATGATTAGTATGACTGAGAATCAAACCACGCTCTGTTCTTACCCCCCACTGTGTTATTTTTCTCCCTTGCCCTGAATTGTCCAAGCCACAGCATTTTAAACCGAGCTCTGATTTAAGAAAGGGAAGAATATACAAAAGGAGCAGTATATTCCAAACACACCCTGCCCTTCAAGCTTAGTGCTCCCCAGCCACTTCAGAAAGAAAATCATGAGCCTCTGAGGAAACCTTACAACATGCACTTGCAAAGTGAAGTTTGCCACATGTATCCAGCTGGGAAAGGAAAACTCCCCTGCACCTCTGCTCAACACCCTGAGCCCTGGGGGGGAATGCATTTGCAGAACAGTTGCTGCTCCCCTGTCTACCCTGCTAACTAACCAGGGAACAGCAGACAGCCTTAGGAGTTTCAAAATATAAAGGAAGGCCCCTGCCAGGAAGCTATTTCCTTCTCTAAGCTGCATTTGTGCAGAAGGTTTTTTTCTCCCCTGCTCCCCTCAGGGGGTATACAATATGAAAAGAAGGGGCTTTCAACATCTGCTCTACATTTTTGTTTTCTTAACTCCACTGATTTTTTTTCAAGATCCTTACTCAGTGCCTATAGCTGATGCAGTCCGCATTTTCCTGACAAGCAACTGTCAGACTTGGTACTGTCTGTTGAACAGGAATGCCATCAACCTTTCATAAAAGCACATGAAGCAAGGAAGATCCAGCATTTACAGACTGGGTTTAAGCCAGACTCCACTGCACCAAAAGCACCCTACGATTTTCTTCAACAGCCCAAGAAGTAACTGAGCAGAGATTTAAATGGTTCTTTGCAATGGCAGTCTCCAACAGCAACCAAAGTGAGAGATGACAGAAGAAGAGGGGATGACCATGTGCTCTGCGGAGCTGCATTGGTTTCCAAATACTCCCCACTCCATGTTCTTCCAACAGACAGTCAAGGGAGTTTAGCAACTGTCACTGTACTGCTACAGCATCAGTCTAAAAACACCAGTTGGGGTATATATTACTCTGAGAAAAAATGGTCCCACATGGGAACTTACCATCCTCCTGGGTCAGGGCTAGTCTGACCAAACATTGTTATTTCTGTTTAAGAGAAACATTTTCTCCCTCCTTTGCTCCCTGGGGAGTTGGCTGTGTGAGAGATGAAGAAAAATCACCACAGGCAAGACTGGCATCTTTTGTTCAGGGCACAAGGATCAGGGATTCACATCATTATCAATACTACTACTGCAAAGAACTCATTTTCAGCAAATGATCCCTTTCCCAGCCAGCTTCCAGACGCAGAACACCCCCTCAGATAACACTGAAGGGAGCAGGGACAGAAGGGAAAGGCAGAGAGGGCACTTTTCTGGAACAAAGGATGGCTTCTGCCACCACAACATCCACTCTGCCTCATCAAAATCTGTTGAAGTACATTTCCATAGGCTGTGAGTGACATCAGTGGTCTCAACAGACACCTCTGGAGAGCACTTCAAACTGAGGGTGAGTAAAGGGCCATGTTAGATGGAAGCAAATCTATATAAATCATATTAATAGCTATAATCTGGCAGGGGCAGCCACGGTGGATGGTGGGCAGCCTTGTTGTCTGACAGGGCAGCCATAGCCAGCTCCTCTACCCTGGCAGAGCAGAGGGGCCACCAGCACAGCTGGGCAAGCTATGGTCCCCCACCAAAGCCCTAGCAGAGAGTGTTCACTTCCCCATCAGCAAGAGCCCATCAGCGGGAGGAGGCAAAACCTCAGCCATGCCTCCAAAGCCATGCTCTGCTGCACCCCGCATTTCACTGCCCCCGTTTACATAAAGCCATGGTTTTCCTTTGCAGAAAGAATGCTGCCCATCTCTGGAGGCAGAAGTGTTTATCAAGATGTGCATCTGGAAACCTGATGTGAGATCTGCGGCCTCTGGTGCAGCTGAAAACCGGTCTGTCAACACCTTGGAGAGAGTGAGCCAGCGGGACCGGCGGGGGACCAGCCAAAACCTACAGGAGGAGGGAAAGTCAAACTCAAGCCAAACAAACTCTTTTCCATCCACTCTGCTCAGTATCTGGTGGTGGCATCCAAACCACAAATCAGCCAGTTCTTAGGAGAAGCCTAATGAAAAGGAGAAGCCTTTTCATTATCATTTGAACTCCCCACACACACACACCTTCTCCATTTGAAGAAGTGCTCTGCCCATAAGCCCGTGAATATATCACTATATTAGGCCTGAAAGTTTATGTCAGAGGGATGCTGAAGCCCTACCATGCTGAAGGCTGCCCGCTTAGGAAATAAAACCCCCTCTGAGGGGACACTGCTGCACTTGATGATCAGTCCGAATGTGAAAATACCGAGGGGCAGAGTAAATCCTTCAAGCTGGAGAGGGGAAGGGGGTGATCACAGGTTAAAGAGACTTTTTGTTAATGCTTTCAGACTCCATTTGCTGCTGTTGAGCTGCAGTGACAAGGAGAATGGTTTCTGGGAGAGCAGAGGTTCATGGAAACACCCATCAGTGAATGGAGTCACCCACCGTCCCTGGGGCACTGGTGCAGTCTGCACGCCATGATGGGCTCTTCCACTTCATTTTCCAGAAACACCAGCTCTGGAAGCAAGAAGGGGAAAGACAGGGAATTTGCAGCCAACTCATTTCACAGACCCAGGGAAGGAATGAGAAAAAGAGCGAAGAAAAAAGGAAAAGAGAAATAAAGAAATCCTGCTTTCCAGTGAAAGGCAGTTCCTCTGAGTTACATGGGAAATGTTGCCCATATCTGTGCAAAATTCCACCAGACATATTGCTTATCTGGCAATCATCAGTCAATTACATTCGCACTCAACTAAACTTCCTGAAGAAGAGCAATCTCCAAATCACCTCTTGCATAAATCACTCTTCTCCACAGCTCTTCACCCCAGCACCTTCCCAACCCTTCTCCTCCCTGAGGCTCTGAGGCACAGGGCAAGGTGCCCAGAGGGAGCAATTGCAGTTCTCCCACGGGGTACACACAGCCAGCATTCCAGGAGACCCTTGTCCTTGAAGCCTGCAAAAATGGCAAAACAACGGAGAAAAAAAGGCACACACACACAAACGACACAGCTTTCACAATTACCTAGGGGAAGCTTACAGTTGGATGTGGACAGATACCATCCCAGCCCTCATGCAGTTTTAGACATCCATGAAGATGAATTCCAGGATGAAAACCCTACCTTCCCAACCCTTTGGAAAGCCACCTTTCACTCAGAGCACCTCAACCTTCCTGCTTGTGGGTACCTGATGGAAACACATACCCACCACTCCTGATCCACAGGGAAAGCATAATTCCCTAGCTTATCCACTGAGATGGTATGCCCTGCTTAATGTAAGGCAATTTTTTATGTGCTCCTGATTGTTGTTTCTCTTCTGAAGCTTCCTGTTGCTCTTTAAATTGTGACATGGTTACAACAACAAGCAAATCCTTATTCTTCCTCACTTATTGGCACACAGAAGAAGCTGGGCAGGAGGAAATCTCGTGACATCTGATATCACTGGTGGGATCCATCAGACATAAAGATGCGAGAAAAGACACATTTTTTTATGGGCCACCTGCGGAAATACAAAGCATAATATTTCTTTGGGCATCCACTGGGCTTGCAGGCTTCTCACCTTTGGGCCACCGTGTTTTTCTTGCCAAGATGAAAGTAGAGAGCATGGGACTAAACTTGCTAGTTTGCAGTATCCTGTTCCCAGTGCAACTGCAAGATGGTTTCCACGCTTAGGGTCTCCCAAGCACATCTAAGCCTTACCTAAGTCTGAACGGAGAGATCTAACATGCCCGGGGAGAAACATTTCTGAGTTCAGGCTCATAAGAAAGAAAACTTTCTTGGGTCACCCATAACTCACGGTTTTGGTTATTTTCCAAAACAAAAAACCCAAACAAACTTTTTTTTCCCCCTTCTGCTCCCCCTTCCTGCAGCTCAGTTTCAGCATCAACCACAGCATTCATTCCCATGTACTGTTCAAGAGCTGCAACTTCTGATCTTCATACCAACTGAACTTCTGTTTATAACCCCACAGCTGGTCATGATGAGAGGGGCTTCCACTTTCAAAAATAAGCATCTGCCTCTTGCTCTGATTTTCCACTCAATACATAGGAAAAGTATAGCAACAGGACCATATTATCAAAAAAATACATGAAAAATTTTTCACAGTTTATCCAGAAACTATCCAAACACTGTGCATAAGCTTCCACAAGAGCAAGCAGATAAAGAACATAGCGGGGCAGATTTCCTCAATGGGCTAAATCAGCACCATTCCCTGGACTTCATTCACGTAGTGTAAGTCTGGCCTGAGATATCTAAGCCACAGGTACCATGATCAGGAGCTAAATCAGAGCCTGCAATTCCCAATAGTACTTCTTGCAATAGGAATCTTTGCTGGAACTGCCAGGTCTTGGTGTTTCCTGAAGTACGAGTAATTACTGGGAATGTCAAGAAAAAAATCCTCTGGGATACAACCATGCACGCTCCTACTTTGGCACACCAGGCACACCTTTGCAGGGAGCCTGGCTCACTTTTCAGTGTAACAAAACACTGAATGTCTGCCTTCCAGGATAATATTGTGTGCATGTAGATGACAGTAAAAATGTCAGACCAGTCATTTTATCTGGCTGGTGAAGAATGAGGCTTGCAGTGTCCAAACTATAATATGTTATCCTTTGGAAAGATCACATCACCACCGACAAGCAAAATGATCAAAACTGCTTATCAACTCTGCTTGCAATAAGCACAGATCATCTCTGGAGCAGAGGCCTTTCTTTGCCAGTGCTGAACATCATCTGTGTTATCAGCCTCTTCACTGTAAGCTCACAGTGGGGCTTACTATGATCCCTCTGCATCCAGAAAGCAATGCACCGAGGCCTGAAGGAGGATGAGAAAGCATCTGAGCTCCTTTGCCAAGTGTTTCCTGTTTCATTTGTTTCTTTGTTTTGAAAAAGAGAAGAAAGGATCTGTCTTAAATGTCATGTATAAAGACCCTGCCTCCGAAACCACTGTAGTGCTCCTATTCAGCCCCAAGAATCCCTGCGCTCAATGGCCTTTTATCCCTGGATCACTGACATGACAGGAACTGTGGTTACCATGTCACTGGCAGCTATTGCAGGCTCGGAGGGATCAGGACCTTCAGCCACAGGTTGTGGACTCCATACATATTCACAGAGTCTGCTAAACCCCATGATCACTCAGACCCCAAAACGTAATGTTGGGAATGCACCCACCTTCCCTAGCACAGCACTTACATTATCCCATATGCACAAAATCTAAATATTTAGCCTTTTTTTTTACGGTGTCAGAAGAAATAATTTAGATTTCCACGAATGTATTTTGCATTTCGTGAGCTACGGTCTTTCAAAAGCGCTGTGAAACCACTGACAAATGAGTTGGGTCTCTTTTACCCGCTCTGGCCTACAACTCGCTGTTAGAATGGCTCAGATCACTTTTTTCTGAGAGTTCTGTTTATTCTGGGATTGACCGTTTCAGCTTGTCACTTCCTTGCAGTTGGTTAAGTCATCTCATCAGTCCTAGCTTCCAAGCAGGCGTATGAGCAGGTTACTGATGAAAACGCCAACAGAACGCTACTGGGCAAATTTGTCTTTTGGAGCCATTTGGGGTCCCAAAACTCCATCGCACGAGTGATGCTGAGGAGAACTTAAAGAAGCATCAAACCAGATAAACTGGAATGGTTAGAAAACTCAACTGAAAACACACTGAAAACACACTCCCCTGTGTATCCAGCTCCAGTTTGTGCACCCATTGCCTCCTCTGTCTTAACAGCTCTCTTTTGAATTAAAAGACCCCCACAATCACGTCTGCATCCAGATGACAGTGAGAGAGCCCGCAGCTTTTCCAGCATTGTCTCACTGTTTTCTGAGCGAAGTGATGTGAGAATCTAACCAAGCCAGCTACAGACATTTCCCAAAACTGCCTTGGTCTTTTTCAAGCTGTAGAAATGGGGGTGGGAAGGGGCTCAAGGATTAGTTCCCTGGCTAAAGCTAAAACAGCCGAAGTATGGGCATGGAAATACTACAGGTTTTTTCCTTTAGAGCAACCCTGCTGCCCCGAACCCAGGTTTTCACCGGCTTTCCCACTGTATTTCACAAACCCGGCCAGCAGAGCTCGGATGAAGACGAAAACCTGTTGAAACCTGGCGGCTCCTCCATCCTTGCGCCCCGGCCCCTCCGCCGAGCCCGCCTGCGGGGGGGAGCGCGGCCCGGCGGAGCCGCCTCTCCGCGGTGTCTGCTGCCCTCTGGCGGCCTCATCCGGGCACCGCGGGGTGTGCGGGCCGCTACATACATGTACGGACACACGCGTGTGCGTGCGTCTATGCAGAGGCATGGGCACCCATGTACATTTGATATTTGTATCTACACACACACATACATACGTACATATAAATATACACCCATATGTATACATACACCTATAAATATATACATAAATACATAGATGTGTGTGTATGTGTGTGTGTGCATACAT